>ML800619.1:286836-296948 GCA_009831015.1 Picea engelmannii
CACATTCATGAGTGGCGTAGGCGACGTAGTTTGTGTAAAGAAGAAACCACCAAGCAACAGTGCCTTGACTGGTTTCTTAGATCACTTGTCTCTCTCCTGGGAAAAGATGTCGCTTCCACCTTCCCACAGTCTGAAGAGGAAGCCATCAGTAAGGCCCAACAATATGATCTCATTTATGCACAGTCGGGATACTTGTACACAGTGCTTCCTGATCTACCCAAACCCACACCATTTGGCCAAGACAAACCTGGGATGTCTCATTCAGCAGACGGACTAATAGGTGCCACCACACACCATGGTCCACAACCCCAACAACCACTGATGTATGGCACACCTCAATACCCGTCGGTTTATGGGGGCACTCCTTACTACCCCCCACCTGCTTACCAACAGTCATACCCTATTGCTACACCTCCACCCACTAGTGGACCTCCACCGGCACCTCCCATACATCCACCTACTTCCACAAGCAGCGGTACTCCCTCCTCATCAGCTTACAATACTAGTGAAAGCACAACGCCCTCCTACATACCTTATGGATCAGTACCACCACAAAATCCATACTTCCCCTTTCCTGGCCCTCCACAACCCATGGCGCCCCCACATCCACATGCAGGGGTGAATTTTGTTCAACCTTCTGCTGCTCAACAGTACCAGAATTTTGAACAATTAAATACTGCCAACCCACCTCATCCAGCAAACAATAATAGGAGGAAAGGAAAGAATAGGAATAACAATAATCCTGGTCAAGGCAGGAACCATCCCCCACAACACCAACCCCCTAGGGGCAACCAGAACCAAGGGAACCAAAACCCCCAAGGGGGAAACAACAACAGACGCCAAGGGCGGAATATTGTCAAAACCATCCACCCTTGTGCTCTTTGTGGCGTGTATGGCCATTACACCCACCATTGCCCCCAGATCGCAGATTTCAAAAGGTTGAAAGACTCGAGGAATCTTCCCCCTACCCTTGCACAAACTACCCCGCAGCAGGCACAACAACAGTATGTGCAACAAGCCCCTCCCGCCGTACTGCAAAATCCTATTCCACATCAGGGCGTGGTAAACACACAACAGGATGCACAGCGTCCCCCACCTCAAGCAGGACCATACCACAACCCTAACAATCCCGCTGAACGTACCATTCTCCTCACCAGTGAGGAAGAAATCCTTCTGCAAACACGGAATCGTCAGTATCCAGCTGAGTCTACTTCTACCCCTCCAGAGACAAACCCTACACCAACGGCACCCCCGTTAGTGATATCTCGCCCTCCCGTTGAACAACCATTATGCATCCCTCACATCCCTTTGCGTAGGAATGTCCACAACCCACAGGCTAGGGCAGCTCACAATTACAGCTTGGTGGACGACTTAGCGCAATCCCCGGCCGCCATGTTTGTCTTGGAGGTCCTCCAGACTTGTCCAACACAACGGAAATCACTACTTTCCACCTTGGGGGCAGTCGACCCCGCAGATACTCGACTTATCACCTTTGACCTTGATAGTAGCGAACCTCGCCTTCCTGCTGCCGTTGCTATTCAAGTACCAGTCAAAATACGGAATATCACCGTCCATCGATGTATCATCGATGAAGGGGCATATACATGCATCATGTCCAAAACAGTATGGTAGAAACTTGGTTCCCCGGAACTAACACCATCCGCCATCACATTACGAGCTTATGACAGACGACGATCCTCTCCTGAAGGGCTCCTTCAAAATGTCCCCGTTGAACTCGGAGGCAAAACCATTCTCATCGATATCAAAGTTATCGACGTCACACTCGATTACAATATCTTGTTCGGACGTAGCTACATGTATGCTATGAAGGCAGTGGCCTCTTCCGTCTTTCGAACAATCATGTTTCCCCACAACGGAAAGATTGTAACAGTCGACCAAGTCTCATATTATGAGCCCAACCCCTCTGCCAACGTCGATAATATTCTTCCCCTCATCCACACCAACCAAGACGTATATCCACTCGTAGAGATGGGTCCTGGAATTTTCAAAGATCCATCCTTGTTAGGGACATATCATGGAGCACCTCCACTCCTTCCCCCTAACCAAGTATGCGTCGTTACCTCTAACAAAACTCCCACGGGAGATACCCATCCTCCTCAGGAGGCTTCAGCTAGTCCTGACGTCTCACCAGTCGCAGCATCACTCCCACAGGAACCTCCTGCGAACTCGTCGACCCCCACAGTCCACGAATCCACACCCCCTCTGGGATCTAATCCCATTTGGGAGACAGTTCCTCGACCCCTCACTCAAATTCCCTTCTTCTACCCACCTCCAGGTGTAGAATCTTTCCAGGTAGCCGCAACGCTCACACTACCCAATATGGTGTTAGCTATCCCAGTGTGGTATTTACATCCACCTGAAATGGTCCCCCGCCCACAAGCAGGTCTCCCCATGGCGATTCCTGTCCTCACGCCCACCACCCCCACTACCCCCATACTCCCTACCCCCCCGGCTATAGCTGGGGGCAGGAGGAAGCAGAAGGAGCCCGTCGCTCCCCGCCCCCCACGCATCCCACCACCTTGCGCACTATGTGAGAAGGAGGGCCACCAAACCAACAACTGCCCATCCCTACCTGAATTACGGAATTTAATTCCCCCCAATCCCACTCCATCAACACCTGTCACTCCTGCAAGTACCAGTATCACAAACCCTTCCAGTAGTAAGGGGTTGAAGACGAAATTTGCGTGTGCTATATGTTCAGAATATGGCCATTACACTCACCATTGCCCAGCATTGCCACGTTTTCGACAGACGTTAGCGGTTGTACACCAGAATTTCCAGAACAACCCACGCCCTGCCACATCCTCTTCAAATATCACTGACATTCGTTATGTCACTACTTCAGTTAATGAACATATGAGATGCCCTTGTTCTCTCTGTGATTCACTAACCCATTTTACATACCAATGTCCTATGATCCTTGCCTACAGGCAACGTCAAGTGGCCCGGCGACACCAACCCACCGAGCCCATCATCGACATTACTTCACCACCTGAAGATCGTCGTGTCATTTCTCTAGAGCCTGAGGCACTCCCAACGCCTCCATGGTTCTTAAATGACATCTCTGAGGAGTTACCTCGCAATCCTCCCAACTCTCATGTTCATACAGAGACCCTTCACCCAACCACTACCGGTACTCCTCAGTACTTCAACATATGGCTCATGTCGAGTGAACCCTCACCTTCTGCGTGTACCCCTCCCCTCGCTGCTCCAGCGGGGGGCACTCACACTAGCACTGAGATCACTCATCATGACCCCTTATATTCCCGTCATTTCCACAACGACAAGGAAATACTGGAAGAACTACACAGCCCAGACTTTCCTTGGGACGCACTACATCATCGTGCAATCTTCCTCCCACAGGAAGCCCTCATGCCTCCTAACCAAAACCCCGTGTATGCAGTCGAAACCAAAGATTTTATCCCACTTGGGACTATTGATTAGTTCAAGAATCCTATTCCCGCCCCTGACGCTTTTGAGGAGGGTAATATGGCCAATATTTCCCCCACCATCAAAGTCGACATTTCTATCAAAAGTAGTGTCATTGAAGAAATCATCATCGGAGCCGCTTGCACTCCTCAGGAAATTGCCGCATATAAAGCCCTCTTCCAAGAATACAGGGATATCTTCACTTGGTCATACACAGAGATGCCTAGTCTTGATCCCTCTATTGTCGAGCATCGCATCGATACCTGGCCGGACATCACACCTATTCGCCAGAAACAACGACCGCTACACCCATCCAAGGCTGCGGCTATTAAATCTGAAATTGAAAAATTACGTACAGCCGGGTTTATATACCCCATCGCTTACACTTCATGGGTTTCCAACCCTGTACCCGTCGACAAGAAACAGGGCACTATCCACGTCTGCACAGACTTTCGCGATCTCAACAACGCATGTCCCAAAGACAACTTTCCAACGCCCTTCATCGATCAAGTTATCGATGACTGCGTCGGCCATGAGGCTCTCTCCTTCATGGATGGATTCTCTGGCTATAACCAAATTCAAATCCACCCAGACGATCAGTATGAAACTGCATTCATTACCCCATGGGGTACTTTCACATATCGTGTCATGCCTTTTGGCTTAAAGAATGCAGGCGCAACTTTCCAGCGGGCAATGACATACATATTCCACGATCTGGCTAAAATCATCCTTGCCTACTTGGACGACCTCACCACTCGATCCAAGAAGCACACCCAACACATCGATGATTTATGAATCATCTTCCAATGATGCCGCCAATACAACATCCGCTTGAATCCCCTCAAGTGTGTGTTATGTGTTACTGCAGGGCGCCTCCTTGGTTTTATCGTTTCACAAAACGGTATCACCATGGACCCCCTCAAAGTCAAAGCCATCACCAAGATTCCACCTCCTCGAAGTATACGACAACTTCAAAGTCTACAAGGCAAAGCCAACTTTCTTAGACGCTTTGTTCCTGATTACGCTATACACGCACATGGTTTCCTTCGCTTACTACGTCACAACATCCCTTTTCATTGGGACGATTATGCCCAGCAATCGTTTGACGATCTGAAAGCAGCACTTTCCAACGCACCGTTGATTAGTGCACTGGATTACAGTCGCGACTACATCCTCTACGTATCAACATCAGCTGTATCAGTAGCCGGTGTCCTCGTCCAGCTCGGAGATGACAATCATGAACATGTCATTTACTACGTCAGTAAGAACCTCTCGGGACCACCCCTGAAGTACAAACACGAAGAGAAACTCGCTCTTGCAGTTGTCCTTGCTGTTCAGAAACTGCGTCATTATATCCTGCTTCGCACCACCAAAGTCGTCGCAGATTCCAACCCAATGCAATACTTGCTCATTCGTCGCCAAATCAATGGAAAATTCGCTCGATGGATCGTTATCCTTCAGGAATACGACCTCGAGTTCACAACACCAAAGAGTAAGAAGGCCCTCGTTCTCGCTGAACTTGTCACAACCCTTCCTTCTAACACACCCAGTACCCCCGTCAATACTGACTTTCCCGACGAACATCTCTTTTACATCGCTTCTGATGATCCTTGGTATGGCGACCTCCTCGTCTACATACAAACTCAAAAGTTCGGTAATCACCTATCACGAGATGATCATCGGCGCATTCTCCACCAGGCCCCCCGTTATCTTCTTATAGGTGACATTCTATATCAGCGAGGCATCGACACCATTCTTCGTCGCTGCCTGACTATTGACGAGGCTGACAAAGTTTTAAATGACTACCACAGCGGCGCATGTGGGGGTCATCTTTTCGGTATCTCTACCACGCAAAAGATTATCTGGGCCGGTTACTTTTGGCCTACCTTGTTTCATGATTGCATTCATGCCGTGAAACGATGTGAGCAATGTCAGCTCTATGCCAACAAAGCCCACGCTCCCCCCGCTCTTCTTCATCCAGTCATCACCGCCGGCCCCTTTTGTAAATTGGGCATTGACTTTATGACTTGTAATCCCCCCTCCAGAAATGGTCACAAATACATTGTTTTCGTTGTTGATTACTTCACCAAATGGGCTGAAGCTATGCCCACCTTCAACAACACCGCTGACACTGCAGCGCGTTTTTTCTTTAACCACGTCATATCCCAGTTCGGAGTACCACTCCAACTAGTTTCCAATCATGGGAAACATTTTGAGAATGAGATCTTCGTCGAACTCTCATCTCGGTTGGGATTCTCCCATGAGTTCGCCTCACCATACTATCCCCAATCAAACGGACAGGTCGAGGCAGTCAACAAAGTCCTCAAGACCATGTTACAACGCACGGTTAATAAACACAAAACCAATTGGCATCATATGTTGTTTTCCGCGCTATGGGTTTACCGCACGGTAGTGAAGACCGCCACAGGATTCACATCATTTCATTTGGTCCATGGGATCGAGGCAACTCTTCCCATCGAGTGCGAAATTCCCACCCTTTGCACCGCAATCGAGCTTTTATCCGACACTGCTCCAATGGAGCAGCGCTTGCTGAACTTGGAGTCTCTGGATGAGGATCGTCGATCCTCCTTATAGAACAACGAGGCAGCTAAAAAATGATCCAAGGCTACCTTTGATCGACATGTCAACCTTCGATCATTTCGCGAAGGCGACCTTGTCCTCGCCTATGATATTTCTCACGATACCTTCAGCCACGGCAAATTCGAATCACTTTGGCATGGCCCTTACATCATCCAACATTTCCTCACCAAAGGTGCATACATCCTGGCCTCCCCTGAAGGCCTCACACTCAAAGAACCCGTCAATGGGTTATACCTCAAGAAATTTTATGCTTAGAAGTAGTCATGCTACTTTAGGTTACTTTTTCTTGTTTAGTATTTTTTAATCTTTTTTCCCTACCCTCTCGTCTAAAAAATCCTTTGTGCTATTGACAGATGACTCCCCCACCAGCTTACCACATTGGTTACACCGATGGCGCCAGCCGTTGGACACAAAATCTCGCTTCGGTTGCTTGGGCTCTCTACACCCCATCACATGAAATGCTACATTCAAACGACATCTGTTTGGGACCAGCAACCAACAACCAAGCCGAATACACTGCGGTCATTGGCCTCTTAACCGACGCCCAACATCATCATATTCGTCACCTTAGCGTTTTCCTCGACTCACAGTTAGTCGTTCTCCAGCTCAACAATGTTTACTGTGTACACGATCTGTGCCTCTTTCGCAAATACCTGCAGGTTAGACTGTTATCTCGAAATTTTGATTCCATTACATTTACACATATTCCAAGAGAATTGAATCAAACAACAGATGAAATAGCTAACATGGTGTTAGATTGGCATATATCACATCAAAATACACAGATATAAACATCTCATACATCCTGTCACAGCATATAGGAAACATATACATCATCATCATCATCATCAAAAAACAAACACATGTAACACATTTGGATCTCAAAATATGTCTACTCATGTATATATATAGAAACCGAATGTTTACATACAAAAAATATCGGCCCTTCGGCCCGTGCCACATCAATGGTACAAAAATCGGCTCACCAGCCTATCAAAATGGTACATACAATCAGGGGGCCTCTAAAGCACCCCCAGCTGCCCCTCCCTCAGGAGGCGGTGGTGGCCCACCCCCACCTGCCCTAGGCGGTGGTGGTGGAACATCCACAGGACCACCCTGCCCAGGCGGCAGGTGTCCACTCGTCATCGCAGCGAGCACAGCTGCTCGCCGCATGATCGACCGCCATGGTGGCGGTAATTCGATGCACTGCTCCAGGAACTCCTCGTCCTGGATCGGGGTCCACATGCCCTCAAGCATGTCCCGAAAAACTGTCTCAAAACGACGGACTAGATCCTCATCATCTCCGACTGCCACCGGAGGAGCATGAGATGGCCCCGCACCTGGGTTATCCCAGCAGTGCCTCTGCGCCGGTCTCTCAAGCCCTGCTGGTCCTCCAGCAGCCTCATCTCTCGGACGCCGCCCTCCACGCGGCGGTCTCTCCTGCTCTGGCTGCGCGGGCGCTCTGAACACCTCTACCTCACGCCCGCGAGGTGCCACATCTGCACATGCACCAAGCAAGCAAACAAAAGATGGTATTAGTATCTATACATCAAAACATAAGAACTGGTATATCAAAATCACAAACATAAATCACAAAAATACGCGACATACCTCTGTGGTCAAAAACCTCCCCAGGAGGCAGTATCATATCTGGGTCCCCCCGGAAGTCCACCCCCGCATAGGGGAACCGGAGCATAAACTGCGGCGTCTGCCGCCATATCTGTGCTACCTCCTCCGTGAAGTAGTGGCCCCCTTCGCCACCACCGTGATGAACCAAAATCTTGGACCACCACCTCAAATGCGGCTCCCGTACCGCTGGTACCTCCAGCACCACCCTCGGTCGCAACGCTGGCACCCTCTCCAGGAAAAAGGCCACCAGAATCGAACCAAAAGCAAACTCACCCCTGCTTGTGGACCGACAACGGTCCAGCTGCGCAATCATCTGCGCATGTAACATCAAACCCCAGGCGAACCACTCACGGCCCACTACCACCCTCTCCATCAGCAGCAACTCGCTACCACTAATCCGGTGGGGCGCTCGGGTCCCGTATACCCGCACTATCATCGCTGCTACGCAACGATGCAATAGAACATCTATCGCACTGATACGCACGGATGACCCCGTCATATAGTGCTCGCCGGATTAGTATCGCTCGTCGACCTCCGCCAGATCAGTGTCCCTCGACAGCGTAAGCACTGTCGGCAGCGGTGTTCCCCGAAAGGGGATCCCAGTCAAAAAATAGATATCCTCCACCGCAGTGAAGGCGACCTGCTCTCCTCGCACGAGGAAGCAGTGCTGCTGAGGGCTCCACATCTCAATCAGAAATTGGAGCAGATACTCCTGGGCCCGTATCAGAGGGCACTCAAAAAACTTTAGCAACCCACTGGCTACTAAAGACCTCCGCACTGCTGACCTCACCTCGGCCACCGCCTCCCGCAGCGGCTCCCAATCCCACTCCCGCCATCGCACATCCATACTCACTGATCACTGCCTGCACACAACCCAGAACCCTATATTAGCTTAGACACTTATCCAATACATCAAATAAGCTAATTTTTTCAACTTAAAACCTTGCCCCCCAAGGCGCGGTTTTTTCCCCCTCAGGCGCGCACATATGCGCGCCTATTCGCCATACAGGCGCGCACACACGCGCGCATGTTCACTTTACAGGCGCGCTCTAGAGCACGCCTGTCATACCCACAAGCGCGCTCTGGAGCGCGCCTGTTCGACCTACAGGCGCGCACTCACGCGTGCCTGTCTACCCCACAAGCGCACCCTAAGGTGCACGTTCTCAATGAATAGGCGTGCACACATGCGCGCCTTCCATTGAGTTACCCACGCATTGGGGCACACCCTCTACCCAAAAACCCCCTAAACCTCCCGTACGGCCCCCTATACCTACCCTGCCCAAAAAATTGAAACCTATAGCTATGCAGGATGTTCAGAGCACCAACCTGAATCTCGCACGTCGGGAATCGGATGCCTGGTGCTCTCAGAATCGCTCAATATCCTCTGGATATTCTCTGGAATCACTATAGCAGTAGGTACAAATGAGGTGGCAATCTGGGCCCTACAGCTATATATAGGGTTTTTGCCAAACTTCTACTCACCATTTCGGGAGCCCACGGCGTCCATTTTTCAAACCGTCTTCAGCCACGGGATCAGCGTCCCGCAGCCTACATCATGGCTGTCCCTGGGCCACTTTTCATCCTGAGCCCCCGGGGCACCCTTTTTTCACATCATGGCCAGGTACGCACGCGCATTGTCACATTTATCTAATACATGCTCATATCTTTGATACTCTTCAGATATTGTTCACTTTGGGTATTTGGTTGTTATGTGTGCAGGTACTTGCTCATCGGTCATCGACATCATCCCTTCAGGTATATATTCAGCACTGGCATGTAGTCTATCCCACTGAGTTGCACTTACATTTCCAGACACACCTTCTGATATTAATCTTTAGGATCCTCATTCCTGGCTCTGCAGTACCCAAACCTCCATTTTTACATATGCGGTACGGCAACCCGGTAGCATCCTCACCCACATGAGTTGTCCCATTCATAGCACCTTTTTGCACTTTTGACACTCATGCCATTTTTATTACCCTTTAGGGATGGGAGTCCCGGTAGTCTTACATCATGTTGCGAATTAACCCCATACTTCTTCTCCTCATTTTGCTAGCTTCCCATATGGACTCCCAAATCATCACTTTTTGGTTACGTTCTGTTTTACCTGCACCTCCACAGGATCACGAACCCACCATTTCATCCACCATCAGTTTGCCCATCTGCAAACCTCTCTTCATTTCACCTACCTCATACAGAAACTCGCCAATGGGGCCCCCACCCTTCATCAGTTGTTATGATCAATCTGCCCTCCCTAGGGCACGCATTTCACACTGGGGCACCCATTTTTGTATTTGTACATTTTTTCCCAAATTATTTATTATTTATTATTTATTGTACAAACACCTTTTCCTTCAGTCAGTACATTCTTTGTCGTCACCGTTGGCGACTTGCTTTTTTTGGCCATACGCAACCCATGTCACCCTTGGATT
>ML800619.1:299141-315681 GCA_009831015.1 Picea engelmannii
TAAGTCACAACAACCTCCACCAAGGAAAAACGTCACTTGCCCTAGGGGGCCATATTTTTTGAGTGTAGAAGGTGGGTAAGAGGTTAGAATAGGTTTAGAGTTAGGTTTTTAGGTTGGGTTAGGGTTTTAGCCTGTCTAGGGGGGTGCTCCACATGTGTGGAGTGTCTTTTCACCTTTCCATGCAAGATTTGGGGGATTTGGTTAGTTGGTGGGTCGTTTTTCTGATTAGGGCAAGGTTTAGAAGGTTGAAAAAGTGAGTAAAGAGGTTGAATTAAGTTGGAAAAAGGTTGGGATGGGTTTGGTTAGGTTAGGAGGGTCTTAACTTGCCACTTTCCACCTTACACTCACTCACTAACTCAAAAATTACAATGTTTTTATGACATTTTAATAATGTCATCTTAGCAATTAAAATTGTTGTTTTGCCCTAAACTGACTCTGAGTGGACTAAGACATAGTAAACTTAGTCCGACTGAGATGAAACTTGGTCCATGGGTGTAGGGAGTGATATTCCATTCATTTTGAGCACAAATACCCCTATCAAAATCCCAAAGACGAAGTTTTTACAACATTTAGCTCAAAAATAATTAATTAATTAAATTATTAAAAATTTAATTAATTAAAAAAAACCTATCTAGACTCGACGAAATTTCGCGAAACTTCAGACACTGCCTGGCATGGTCATTTACAACATTCCTAACAAGGTTACCAAGGAATGACACCATCAAAGCGCCTTCCACCACTTTGGAGGAAGTCAATGGAGGGAAAAACTCAAGGGAAGTCGGCCAGGAGTTTGTCTGGTCGACAACCTTAGGATAAAAAACCCCCGATGAAAGGAACTCCCCTAATGGATCACCCAAGGTACCTGACCTAACTATGATCCATGCAGACTTATTACATTATTAACCCAGGCAGGGGTGCGGAAATTCCGTTTACAAAATTTGATGCTGGGGTATCAGATACCCAAGTAGAACCAATAATATCTTCAACATAGATGGATACTTCATGGCACATGAGTTGACCACCGTTGCTAAATGGGCGGTCAACACTACCCATCTCCACTTATCGGTGCAAATATTTGGGGTGGATTGTTAGCACCTGCCCACCATAGATTCGGGGGAGGTGACCAGGTTGTTGGCCGAATTCGTTGGGGGCACGGTCCTATTACAATTCACCATGTGACCTTTATTTGTGGGCTAAGGGCTAGGGCTCAGCCCTTAGGGGTTGGCGCTTTGCCATTTAAATCCATATGACCGTGTTTTGGAGTGCACGCCCAGGTCCTTGGGGCTAATTTTGATTTTTTTTGCAGAACTCGATTATTTAACCTTATAATAGTGATTTTTGATGATTTTTGGCCTGTTATTGGAGAGTTTTGCCCATTTTTGGGGGATATTGGGCCCTTTTTGAGGCCGGATCTTGGGGGGAAGTTGGGATATGGTTACCAACTTTAGATGTATATAAACCAGGCCTTCTTGAGGCCATGAAAGGAGATTTAGAGTAGGTTTATGTTGAAGATTTTCCAAGCCAAAACCATTTTTATGCAGGGAAGTTGTTGAGGAGTGCACCTTTGCAGGCCATTTCTGGGAGCTCCGATCATCCAATTTGAGTGTCCCTTATTCTGTTGGGTTCTTGAGATCTAGTAGAACAATACCAAAACAATTTTGTAACATTTTTCCATTGTTGTGATGTACTTATTAAGCTTTGAACAGAAATAAGAAAGACTCACCCACTGAGACAAAGGCCCGAAAACGTAGGCAAGATTGTCGAACTCCGTTATCACATTGGTGTTATGTTTTGTTGTTGTTTTATGCTTCATTTCAGTTCTATACATGTTCATATGGCTGTCATATTTCTTCTATAACTTCTTCCTCTTTCTTAAAGCTTCCTAGTTGGTTAATCAAAACATGCTTAATAACTCAACCATAGTCGTGTAAAAGATATTTTTAGATCAAGTGGTATCAAAGCTAGTTGATGTTTGTATTTGATCTTTTCATGTTAACCAAGGAAAAGCTACTTCGAGGTGAAGGCGAGCTTGTTGAAGAGAGTCCATTGATTGAATTGAGAAAGAGAACTTCTCAAAGCGAGAAGATGGCATCAGAAGAGGGACTTTCTCAAGATGAGAAAGAGTTTCAAAAAACTTTCTTCGCCATGTCGGAGATGATGAAAATTTTGTACGAGGATTACTTGGAAAAGAAAATACCAAATCTGGGTGAATCTTCAAAGGGAAGAATTGAAGAAGGAGAGGATCCTCCTCAAATTCCTCCTTCTTCTCCTTCTTCTTCAAGTTCAAGTTCTAAATCCAATGCAAAGAAACATGTTCATAAACATAAGAATGAAATGTCATTATTAAAACTTGATGTTAAATTCGAATTACCCATATATGATGGTGAATTTAATGCATGGAGACTTGACAATTAGGTCATACATATGGAGGTCTATTGCAGTGTGCAACAGATCAAGGATGAGGCCACACAAATCAAGTTGGCATCATTGAGACTTGCAGGCACAACACCTGCATGGTGGCAAAGAAAGTTGCAAAACAGAGCGCAACAAGTGGGTAATGTATTTCCATCAAGGAAAAGTTTCATTTATGCACTTAGAAATCAATTCTATCCTTTGGGTTATAAACAAAAAGTGTTAATTGAATGTCAAGATTTAAAACTAAGAAAAGGACAAACAATGCAAGAATACATAGATTGCTTTCGAAAAATGGCATTGATGTTAGATATTCCTTTACATACCCAAGAAACTCTTATGAAGTATATAGGAGGTTTACCTGCACATATTCAAAATAGTGTATTCATGTTTGGACCAACTAATCTTGATGACGTTTATGTTCAAGTGACATATATTGAAGCAGGGAAAACAGGTGTTGGTGTATCAGGGGAATCATCTTCAAGGAAAGAGGACAAAAGGAAGTGGCATGGAAAGAAGTCAAATGCAGTGACAAGAAAGGAAGAGAAACCCTCTTGCAAGAATTGCAATAAAGAGGGGCATGATGAGGACCGTTGTTGGCAATTGCATCCTAAGAAGAGACCAAAGTGGTTCATGGAAAAGAAAGGGAGGCAAACAATTGCAGCGACAACATGACCCACAAACTTGGGATCAGATTCAGGTGATGAATCTAAGGTCTCATTGGTTGGTATGATAAGTAAAATTGGTGGAGGACTTGATTGTAGAAGTAACTTGTTTCATATTAGGGTCATCATGAGGCACACTAAGGTTGATCCATTAATCGATAGTGGATTTCAATATAACCTAATTTCATAGGAATTGGTTAAGAAATTGGGGTTAAAAACACAAATACATCATAATCCATACACACTTAAATGGATAAGAAACAATCATCAAATGCACATAACCAAGCAGTGCACATTAAAATTTGTTATTTCATCTAAGTATGTGGATGAGGTAACATGTGATGTAGTGCCACTAAGTGAATGTGGAATGGTCTTAGGTAGTCCATACTTATATGATTCTTGAGACTTGGAATTGACATTCTTATTACCCTTTTTTACTCTTCACCTATACCTTTTTGGACCTATCTAAAGCTTGAGTGAATGAAAAGAACGCTATCACTTGCTAGTATTAAGGTCATAAGGTAAAGTATGGTTAATTCATGTATTTTGTGGTTTATTGAGTTAAGGAATTAAATATTTCATGTACTAATGCTTGATTTGTCATATAATCTTTGACCCCTAGATGACTAGCGTTCATGTACCAGCTCTGTCATAATCTGGTACCTGCGCACCAAGATTGCTACTGTCTGATCCAGTACCAAACACATCCTAAATCTTACCTATGGTGATCTGGTACCAAATAACACACTTTGTTATGGTCTGGTACCAACGGCCACGCTCTGTCACGATCCGGTACCACCTTCTGTGCCCTGTCGAGATCCAGTACCATATGCCTGTTATGATCCAGTATTCATATGGAAGAGCCCAATGCACTAAGTTAAGTGCCAGATCTCACCTATGTTAAATGGTGGGCGTCTATTTGCTATGATAAGAACAGTTTTTTAATTGCCTCATCCTCATGCACTTCGTGTCATGAGGATGATGTTGAAGATGTAACCAAATGATAAACTTAAACAACTAATTGATTTGCAAATCCCTTCGCCTCCTTGTGTTTCACAATGCAGACTATTAAATAGTCGTGGCAAGGATGGTAGAAGGAGAGGAGAGTTAGAATATTATCAATGTGTAAGCAACGTATAATAATATAGAACATTTCTGAGTAAAGATTAATGAAAATCCATTTCATTCCCATATTTTGATTATCTATGATTGAGAATGAGTTGAGTTGTTAAAGAGAGTTTTGATTTTATGTGTTGAAGTGTGAGTGAGAGTAATGTGTGCATTAGAAGCAAGCTTCTTGTAGACTTTAGCAGTTGACCTATTGAAGTGGCAAGGGCCCACCGCCCAACAAAGGTCAACCTCTTTGTAGATTAGCATTAGTGTTTGTTTTCAATAGTCTAAACATTGAATTAGTTAAAGTTTTAACTCTGTTTGATGATAGCAGTACAGTTTAGATTAAGATTTCCATTTTATAATTTCTTAGATCTTTAGTTACTCTATTTTTACATGTGCTTTGTTTCTGTTCTCATGTGTTTGGTTTCCTTGAGTGATCATAGATGTTGGCAGCAATAGTCAAAACTACTTGGAGAAGACCTAGTAAAGTTCATTGTGAACCACAGCAGAACCAACATATTGACTATTGAACTACCTATGCTATGTTGAGTGATGTGTGATTTCCTTTCAGAAAGTGTGGATTGCATAATTAGTTTCTAGGTCAGACATCAGAGTTGATATATCAACCAATTCCATCTCATACTTGCATATGACATAATGGAATAGATAGCCTCTCTGTGAAAGACAACCGAAGTACATTGTAGTTTGCTATTTTGATTTAGTTTAATTCTATACTCGTGACATTAGGAATTACCTTTCTTACTGGTGTCTTCTAACTCTGTTGATTACAAATCCTGGATTGATAATTAATGAGTGCATTATATTAGACATATGAGTAGCACAACATTTTGGCGTCATTGTCGGAGAGTTGCAAACGGTAGGAAGTAATTTTTAGCTTAGATTGTTTACATAAATTTTAATGTTTTAAAAGGCTTCTTGAGGGAGGAGGATAAAACGTTTAATACGTGAGTGAAGAGCCACACAGCCACTAGAGTGGGGTTCTCTGAAGCCAGGTTGCCTTCTTACCTTCTAGATAGAATTAGGATTTCAATTCAGCTAAAAAAAAAAATCAAATTTCCATTTTATGCATAGATATAGAGATAACAAGGGTAGATTTGTAAGCTTCAAAGATTCAAAAACAAACCCCCCCACTAATCCAACTGACATTGGTGCAAGAAAAATTCCACCAACAGAAAATTCAACGGGAGCCAGCGAGGCTCCAGAAGGAGAACCTAAAATGGAAGAATCAGTATTGGGATAGGCAGAATGTGAGTCTGTTGAACATTTGGGAGACACAGAAAATCTATTTTATGAACCATCCATTAGTAGAATGGCAGAAGAAGAAGGAAATGCAGCTACAGAGACTGAGACCTTTGGGTTTCCAATCTTGGATATTTCCAGAAACACCAGCATGAAGAATATCCCACTATCATCGTTACCTACTTTCAGAGGTATGTCAACTGAAGATCCAGATTTATTTTTATTTGAGTTTGATATATTATGTATAAGCTATAACTACTCAGACGATGCCCAAAAACTTAATCTTTTTCCTGCTAAAATGAAAGATTCAGCCTTAAGATGGTTCATGAGCTTAGGAGAAAACACAATCTTTTCTTGGGATCAAATGAAAGACACATTTTTACCAAAATACCAAGACTATTGTAAGGATAATGTTAAAAATGACATTTTTAAAATGAATCAAACAAAAGATGAAAGTCCTGAAGACTACCTAGAAAGGTTCTTATACAACTATCAAAAGTCAAAACTATTCATCTCAGACCCAGTTGTAGTAAGAACTATATTCTTGAAAGGTCTTAGGGATGATTGCATAGAATTTTTAAACTTGTTGAGTTCAGGAGATGTACACCAAAAACCTTTTGCAAAAATTGCAGATTACTGTAGGAGATACTCAAGAGGACAAGCTAAAATGGGCAAAGGACCAAGAGATCCTTTTAGCATAAATACAAAACAAAGTTCAGGGACTGTCACCAGAAATGAGTTAGGAAACTTATTGGAAAACTTTAAAATAGACATCCTGAGCACAATAAGTAACCGATTAGATACACTGAAACTGAAAAAGAAACAAGAAGAAGATGCTTTAGCAATATTTTTTCATAGATGCTGAAAGAAGCACAATAACGAGAAAGAATGTCCATTAAATGTCATAGAAATATGTGGTCTGTGTACTCTAGAACACCCCACATCTGAGTGTCCAACCTTGCTTGAATTACAAGCCATGTATAGGGGAGGAGGAGTCTCAAAAGAACAATCATACCCTTCTAGAAGACCTTGGAGAGCCCAAAATCCCAATACATTTTATGATCCTAATACACAATATCAACAACAACAATGGGGTCCTTTCCCAATGACTTATGCACAATGGACACCTCAGCAAACTCAGCCTTGGAAACAAGGTTGGAGGGGACCTATGTATGGAAATCCCTCTTACCCTACATATCCACAGTACCCTACAAACATTTCCCAATTACTACCTGGATTCAACCCACCACAGATGCAAGCTTTACTCCCACCTTCTATACAACAGCAATTTACAACCCCCTTGAATCCTAATCAGTAGCAACAAGTATCTATAAATCCCAATCAACAACCACAAAACCAAGCTGCCCACAATCCTCTGAGACCAACAAAAATCCCTGCCTAGCCAATCCCTAACCCCAATAATCGACCTACCCACCTTGTACAGAATACAGAAGTTCCAACCTTTCCCACCTATGAAATCCAACTACGATCTGGGAAAGTTGTAAACCAATCAAATCCTACAGTAATAATTCGGGAAGAAAATGATAATCATTTTGAGGAAGAAAACATTAAAACCACCCCTGTAGAAGAAGAGGCCTCTCCTCCTATCCCAATCACTTCTCAGTCTGTACGAGTATCCTAACAAATTAATCTTCCACCTTACCCCGAAAGACTGTTAGTGAAGAAACCTGACCCACCCTTGCACAAATATATAGAAGATGAATTACAAAATGTGTGCATAAAAATACCTCTGCTACAAGCTATTAAGGATATCCCTATTTATGCCAAAATTATAAGGGATATTTGCATTAAGAAACTAGGGAGGAAGAAGAAGGAACCTCCTCTTGTTCAGGTAGTGGGACAATTATCTGAATTCATTTCTAAAATTTCATACAAGTATAATGATCCTGGAAACCCAATTGTCACTATTGAAATTAATGGCATTTATCTACCAAACACACTCATTGATTTGGGTGCATCTATTAATGTAATTCCTTTTGACACTATGCAGAATCTTCAAATCAATTAGCTCAGATCAACCCAAACCATGATCAATTTGGCAAATAAGTCAGTCATTAGCCCTACAGGAAGTCTAGATGATGTCACAGTCACCCTAGCTTCTTGGGAATATCCAGTAGACTTTTTAGTCATCTATTATAAATCATCCTCCAAACCAGGATACCCTATGGTTCTTGGCCGCCCTTGGCTGGCCACAGCAGATGCCTTTATCAGTTGTCAGTCTGGTGAGATGACTATATCCAATGGCACACATAGCCAAAAACTTGTTCTCTTCCCTCCTTCCCAACCGACACAGGAAATACCTATTTGGTTAGAAAACCCTTATGGAGAGGAACATTGCATCAGACCTCTATTAACACTTGAACAAGTAAGAGGAATACAAGAACAATCATATGAACAAGTCTTAAGACTATTTTTGGCTGACACAAACTGCATTGAATACCCAAGGTCTTTTGCAGAATTGTCACATATTTTTAGTTCTGAATTTCAACAAACTTGTCACCCTGATATCACTTAATTATACACTTTATCACCAGCCTCCTCAGATAAGGAACAAACTACTGAACTTGTTGACATTATCCCAGGGAAACCTTTATATATCAACTCTAGTTTGGAACCAGAACAAAAGACACAAGTGATTGAAATGCTCCAAAGACAATTTGATGCATTTGCATGGGATTATGCAAACATGAAAGGCATTCACCCTGACACATGCACACATCATATCTAGACTAATGACCAAATCAGACCAGTCAGAAATCCTCAGCGAAGGATGAATCCAGCCCTTAAAGATATTGTAAAAGAGGAATTGCAAAAACTCCTCTGAGCCAATCTCATATACCCCATTTCAGATAGTCAATGGGTATCTCCACTTGTCATAGTTCCCAAGAAAAATGGTAAGTGGAGGATATGTGTAGACTTTCGGGAGTTAAACAAAGCCACCCATAGGGATTACTTTCCCTTATCATTTGTTGACCAGGTGCTGGATACCTTGACCGGAAAGAAGTATTTTTCGTTCTTGGATGGGTTTAGTAGTTACAACCAGATAAAAATAGCACCTGAAGACCAGGAAAATACCACTTTCACCTACCCTTGGGGCACATATGCTTATAGGGTGCTCCTTTTCGGACTTTGCAATGCCCCTGCCACTTTTCAAAGAGCTGTCCTAGCCATTTTCTCTGACTTGACCAATGATTGTTTGGAAGTCTACATGGATGAATTTACAGTCCATGGACAAGACTTCCAAGAAGCATTGGTCAATTTAGAAAAAGTCTTGATTAGGTGTAAGGAAACTAACCTTTCCTTAAGTAATGAAAAATAAAAAATGATGCTTACTCAAGGTATTGTTTTGGGACATCACATTTCTCATTCTGGCATGAGAGTCGATCCAGCAAAGATTTATATCATCACACAAATCAAAATACCTTCCTCACAAAAGGAAGTTCGCAGTTTCTTAGGACATGCTGGCTACTATAGAAGATGCATTCTGAATTTTACAAGCCTAGCTACCCCTTTATTTAAATTATTATCCAAAGAAGTTGAATTTAAGTGGGATGATGAATGCCAAATATCTTTTGAAATTTTAAAAAAGAAATTGTCAACTACCCCTGTATTAAGAGGACCAAATTGGTCCCTTCCTTTTTATATATGTACCAATGCCTCGGACATAGCCCTTGGGGCAGTCCTTGGACAAAGAGAAAATCAAATTCCCTATGCTATTTACTTTGTCAATAAAAATTTGTCTCCAACTGAAGTTAATTATACGTTCACAAAAAAGGAATTGCTAGCTGTAATCCATGCCATCAATAAATTTAGACACTATATTACTGGATATCAAGCTTTTGGACACACTGATCATTCAGCCATCTGATTCTTAATGAACAAACCTGTAACAAATCCTATAGTTACAAGATGGCTTTTATTTTTACAAGAGTTTAATATCAATATTATTGATAGACCTGGTAAAGATAATCTTGTGGCTAATTTCTTATCTAGAATGATTCATCTGGGAGATAATGCACCAGTAGAAGATACCTTTCCTGATGAAAATTTATTTTCTATTTCTACATTCACTCTGTGGTATGCAGATGTCGCTAACTATCTTGTGACAAGGAAGATGCCTCAGAAATTGTCTCCTAGAGAAAAATAAAAAGTAATTCAACTAAGTGCAAATTACATGTGGCACAATGATTGCCTCTACAAAACAAGACCAGATTTGGTAATCAGGAGATGTGTAAGGGAAGATGAAATTCATGATATTTTACAAGCCTGCCATGATGGCCGTTGTGGAGGACACTTTGTAGACAAAAGGACTGCTTACAAAGTTCTGCAATCAGGTTACTAATGGCCTCATATTTTTAGAGATGCTAAAACATATGTATCCAATTGTGATGAATGTCAACGAATGGGTAAGCCTACTTCACGAGACCAAATGCCACTTCAATCCCAAGTAATCATTGAACCATTCGAGAAATGGGCATTAGATTTTGTAGGGCCCATTAACCCTACATCTAAAAAGAAAAAGTATATACTTGTATGCACTGACTATGTGACTAAATGGGTTGAAGAAAAGGCTTTACCAGCTGCCAGTGAACAATCGGTGGTAGATTTCCTTTTTAATGATATCTTTACTAGATTTGGTGTACCGCGAGAAATTGTGACTAATCAGGGAACCCAATTTACCTCTCATCTAGTCAAAGTTGTTACATAACAATACCAAATCAAACACGGGAAATATACACCCTATCATCGACAAGAAAATGGACAAGTAGAATCTACCAACAAAGTTATTGAGTCCATTCTTACCAAAACAATACAGTTGCACCATAAGGATTGGGCTGACAGATTATTAGAAGCCTTATGGGCTTATAGAATCACCTGGAGGAATACAACGGGACATACACCCTATGAGTTAGTGTATGGGAAGCAGGTGCTTGTCCCCAAAGAATTTCAGATCAAAACCTTCAGGACTACAGTACAAGTTGGCATGAACTTGGATGAATCCCAACAAAAAATACTCTTGCAGCTTAATGAGTTGGATGAAACCAGGTAGGAAGAACTTCAAAGGAATACCCTCATTCAAGAACAGAGAATAAAATGGCATGACAAGTATCTCAAAAAGAAAAATTTTCAACAAGGAGATTGGGCCCTATTGTATGACAGTAGATTCAAGAACTTCAAAGGTAAGTTAACCACCCGTTGGATGGGACCTTACGAAATTGGCACTATCTACGATAATGGTTCAATCAGGATAAAGACAATTGATGAACAACAGACACCACTACTTGTGAATGGTCATCGATTGCGAATTTACAACAAACCTCTGTCAAAAGAAGAATTCCTGACTCGTATACTACAAAATTCAGGCATGCAGATGATCAGTAAGGAAGGAGATCCTCCTACTGACCCACATTGATTGATTGGTTTATTTGAAACTTTTTGTACATAGGTGTGATAGAATTTTGATAATAAGCTGAAGGTAACAAAAGACCCTTACCTCCTTTTGTTTTACTTTCACAAGTTTTATTTTCTTTCGTAAGCATGTTTTTAATAATCTATTTGATCCTTCATTAATTTGTTAAATATCAGTTGTAGGAATAAAAAATATTTTGTTATGTTTCGGTACCAAAAATCATGTTCTGGTCCAGTACCAGTCCGGTACCAAAATATGTCCTTCTGTAGTACTATCAAGACATATTGACAAAGCATATTTTAAAATCTTGTGTCAATAAATCTGAAGTATGAAAACATGCAACAACCACTTAAGACGGAACCACGGAGCCAAAAGCACTATCAAATAGCAGCCCTTTTGTTGACAACTAAAAGGAAGTATTTTAATTTCTTTTGGTTCTGTTGCTTAAAAACAAACTAAAAAGAGGAACACAATATTTACCCATGATTTCTCAAAGAACCATAATCCACTTTAAAGACTAGAAGTTGCCTTTACCCAGTATTCAACATAATTTAAAGGAAAAATATATTAGCCTATAAGCAACTATCTCACCCTAACCAGATTTCAATAGTATTCATTGGATTATCTTATTAAAGAGTAACATATGAGTATATGAACACTCTCTACTATGGGGACACTACCAAAACTTTTATGGCAGAGGATGTACCAGTACCCCAAGGAAACTTTAGGTCATTCTCTTATAGACAACTTCAGACAAAATTGTACATCTGGATCACTCTAAAAGAAATAATGTGCATAAAAGTTTATTTTTCCTTCAGAAAAATCTTTAAAAGACATACAAAAGAAGAGTATATGCCTTCCAAGCCAATACCATCCCACCCTGTAAAAAGGTTTTCAGACGAGCCTCCCCTGTCACTGTGCAAAGCACTCTTTAATACAAACCAAAATAGGTGACTATGGACAAGAAGCCTCTGATGGAAAAAGGGTTTAAGAGACTAACCCGCCGGGATATTGAACAGGTCTGTTGGCAGCGGGTATCGGTCTATGGTATGACTAGGCAAACCCATCAGGGTACTAAATAGGCCTGTTGGCAATGGGGCATTCTGCCTAGGGAAGGCACCTCTCACTAATTATCACAACTACCCCACTAGAGTACTAAATAGGCTTGTTGGCAATGGGTTCTGGTTGAAACATGTCTCATCTATACTTGTCTAATTGAAAAATCCACTTTTTTCCATCTAAAACAAAAATATTAAAGGTCATTATTGGATCTCATGAGATACAAAATCCCAGATGAATTAGCAATAAAATTCTCCAAGCAAATGTCCATTTGAGAATCACCCTAAGTCAACTTACCGGTCTGACATCTAAAGCCTACACTATCTAAGAAGGAAACTTATTAAGAGTGGAGCCCTAACTAGGGAGCCTAATCTACTCGTATTGTGAAATTTATCTATAACATCCAATGATACTAAAACTCTGAAGCAAGTTAGGTGGGATATGTTCTTTTGGCAAACATATATGTATTCCCCTGTTTCACTGTTGAATGCTACCTCTGTCAATATTCCATTAAAAGAAGGGCAATTTCATTTTTTTGGCATGAGATGCAAACATAGATGTATTCCCTTGTTTCATTGTTGAATGATACCTTTGTCAATCATCCATTCCAACAGGTGCAATTTCATTTTTTCATGATATCATATGATAAGTGATAAGTTGTACTTCTAAAATTCCTTTTACTCTTGTCATATTTTCTCCATTATGATATCAAATGTTGAATCTTCTTACAGAGATACAACATCTTCGGCATGGGGGAAGGTCAAAGAGCCCCTTCAGAACTCTTTTCCAGACTTACATGATCACTCTGTAGAACCAAATACAAAAGAAGACACACACATCAGAAGTACAGGACATTCTCGTACCAAATTTTCAAGAAGCTTCAGTCTAAAAGGATGGATTTTGACAATTTACAAGCAGTCACACATACTATGGGCATCGATCATACAAAGGTGAAAGCAAAGGTAAAATGGTATTTATTTTTGTATGCTCATAAAACTACAATAAATATGAAAAGCTATACTAGACCCTACGACCTTAGTATTAAACCCATGCGTCGATCCCTCATACCTATATGCCTAAACCTAATTAACCCTTCCATAGCTATTGAACATGGTTAAAGGCAAAAATCATATCAAAATATGAAGCATGCATAGCAATGATAACCCACAAATATATCTCGTTCTCAAGCAAATTCACGAACCTATCGTATATCATGAACCACGATCCAACATTAATTTCACCCCCCGAAAGTCCAATCATCTATTCTAAAATGATGCCCTGATACCCGACATATTATCCTCATCATTACAGTAACAGGTAGATAAGAAATGGCTTATCTGGTGGCAAAGCAATCCAGATAAGCCTCTTTTGGTCGTAATTTTTCCTTACAACACCCTCACTCAAACTTACCATCCGCAACACCATCACCATAATTCTCCCTTTCATGAGCTTCCCTCCAGTTCCAAGCCTGCTCCTTTTCGGTACCAAACCCTCCATCAATTCACTATATCCTTGTGCTACAACCCACCCCTTTTCTCAACTTATAACAATGGTTGTTACGAGACACAAACCAATTTTCCAAGTTTATAGGGAAACCAAGGAATACCAATTATGTCAAGAAAAATATGCCAGATTGGGGTGGATACCATTTCTAGAAAAGTTTATAGGCTGGAACGAGAAGATATCTCAGGAATTTATACAAGGATATGATGGAGAGATGGCACGTATAGGCAACCTACAACTGATAATTAATGAAGCAACGGTAAGGGAGGTTACGGGACTGCCTAGCAGAGTAGATAAATACTTCAAAGGTGTGGGAATTAACAAAGATATGTGCCAACAATTCTTGAAGGCAGATCATCAACATCCTGACTGGAAGAAAGGGATCCCTAGAAATTACATCAAAGAAGAATACCACCCAATGATTACTAGTCTTCAATGATTTGTCACCTGTGAAGGCAGGTATGTCGTGACTTTCATTTATCACCTTAGGCTCCTATTGCATTTTGAAGGAGGCCCTGAAATCGATTTTCCCTATTTTCTATGGATGAGTTTGAATAAAATGGTAAGGGGTGTTAAATCCATCTCCAAAATAGAAAATACTAGCATCTACCATCAAGGTTTCATTAAAATGCTAGTTTTGCATGAGCTTAGGAAACAGAGGATTAGTTGGAAAACCCTTATCACACAACACCTTCCCACAGGAAACAAATCTATGGAGGAAACCCAGCATGGTCCAAAGAAAAGTAAAGAACCCCAAGAGAAAAAGAGCAAGAAGTATAAGACAACTCCACCATCATCTAGGGTAGTGAGCCAACATGAAAAGATAGGGCCCTCCTCCACAATCAACAAGACTTCTAAAATCTCTGAATTAAAAGGTAAAAACAAAGTAGTTGAGGAGACTTCCACGGTGGCAGTTGAGAAAGAGGACCATCAGAAAATGATAAATAAAAGGAAGCATAGCTCAAAAATTAAGAGTAAACATTTTGTGGCACAACCCCCTATCACCACTTCACAATTAGAGAGGAAGAAAAGGAATCCTGCAAGCATTCATGATCCGGTACCTCCTTGTAAAAGAACTACAAGGAGCATGGAAAAGAAGGGAAAAACAATAGTTAGTCCTCATACACAGGAAGATCCAATCAACCTTACCTCCCCTTCTGAGGATCTACCAATTCAAGATGACATCCCTAGTCTGACTGAAGAGCAAGCAACTATTACTCTATGTGGGATGAGGGAGGAAGTCAAGGAAAGGGAGTGCACCCAGCCAGCAATGGTAGAATCAACAAAGAACTTAACAAAAGAACAAATGAAGAAAAGGATTTGGGAATTACAAAAACAAAATCAGGAACTCCAACAGGAAGTAAAAGAATATCAACTCTTGGATAGATATATCAAAAAGGAAATTGAGTAGTTGAAAGCAACCAGCCAACAAATTCAAGACGACCATGAGGAGACCTCTAACAAGCTCAATAAGGTATTAAGATTCCTACAATATGTTAGGGTCATCAAAATGGAGCTAAGAGAAGAGGCTTCAACCATCAATATCATTGATCCACCCAAGTAAAGAACGCAGTCTCAAGTTTTGAAAATTTTGGGTTTTGTTTCCAATTGCATGAGGACATGAAATGATTTTGGCATGGGGGAATGTTGAGACTTGGAATTGACATTCTTATCACCCTATTTTACTCTTCACCTATACCTTTTTGGACCTATCTAAATCTTGAGTGAATGACAAGAACGCTATCACTTGAAAGTATTAAGGTCATAAGGTAAATTATGGTTAATTCATGTATTTTGTGGTTTATTGAGTTAAGGAATTAAATATTTCATGTACTAATGCTCAATTTATCATATAATCTTTGACCCCTAGATGACTAGTGTTCCTGTACCAGCTCTGTCGTAATCCGGTACCTGCACACCAAGATTGCTACTATCTGATCCGGTACCAAACGCGTCCTAAATATTACCTATGGTGATGTGGTACCAACAAACACACTCTATTATGGTTTGGTACCAATGGCCACGCTCTGTCATGATCCGGTACCACCTTTTGCGCCATGTCGATATCTGGTACCATCTGCCTGTTACAATCCAATACTCATATGGAAGAGCCCAATGCACTAAGTTAAGTGCCAGATCTCACCTAAGTCAAATGGTGGGCATATATTTGCTATGATAAGGACAATTTGTTAATTGCCTCATCCTCATGCACTTCGTGTCATCAGGATGATGATGAAGATGTAACCAAATGATAAACTTAAACAACTGATTGATTTGCAAATCCCTTCACCTCCTTGTGTTTCATGATGCAGACTACTAAATAGTCGTGGCAAGGATGGTAGAAGGAGAGGAGAGTTAGCATATTATCAATGTGTAAGCAGCGTATGATAATATAGAACATTTCTGAGTAAAGATTAATGAAAAGCCATTTCATTCCCATATTTTGATTATCTATGATTGAGAATGAGTTGAGTTGTTAAAGAGAGTTTTGATTTTATGTGTTGAAGTGTGAGTGAGAGTAATGTGTGCATTAGAAGCAAGCTTCCTATAGACTTCAGAAGCTGACCTGTTGAAGCAGAAAGGGCCCACCACCCAACAAAGGTTAGCCTCTTTGTAGATTAGCATTAGTGTTTGTTTTCAATAGTCTAAACATTGAATTAGTTAAATTTTTAACTCTGTTTGATGATAGCAGTACAATTTAGATTAAGATTTCCATTTTATAATTGCTTAGATCTTTAATTACTCTGTTTTTACATGTGCTTTGTTTCTATTCTCATGAGTTTGGTTTCCTTGAGTGATCATAGTTGTTGGCAGCAATAGTCAAAAATACTTGGAGAAGACCTAGTGAAGTTCATTGTGAACCATAGCAGAACCAACATATTGACTGTTGAACTACCTATGCTATGCTGAGTGATGTGTGATTTCCTTTCAGAAAGTGTGGATTACATAATTAGTTTATGGGTCAGACATCAGAGATGATCTATCAACCAATTCCATCTCATACTTGCATATGCCATAATGGAATAGATAGCCTCTCTATGAAAGACAACCGAAGTACATTGTAGTTTGCTAATTTGATTTAGTTTAATTCTATACT
>ML800619.1:333451-348478 GCA_009831015.1 Picea engelmannii
AGAAGAGAAAGAATGGAATAATTCTCATTAACCAAATGAATGAATGATAATTTACACATGATATACTCTGTATAACTCAACCAATGTGCATTGGAGGAGAATAAAATGCACCATAGTGGTGGTCTAGAGTGATCTGGATACACACCAGTAGTTACGAGAGTAAAGTGCCACCTAGTCTAGTCTCTTGGGCAGTTACGGGAGTGAACTGCCACCTAGTCTAAGTTAACTAGTCTATCAGTCTTCATCTAACTTATTGAAACATAGTGAAGTGAGGAGGAGATCAGGGATTTTGGTGATGATCCCAAGCAAAATGCGCATTAGCTGGTGATGACCCCAATGATGCATGGTGTTAATTCCAATGTGGCATTTAGACTCCATTCAACTGATCAAACTGAAGTGTGAACTGAAGAGAATATTATCCTAGAGGAATATTCTCCCTTAAACATAGGAGACTGAATAATGACTAATAAACATAGGGAAAACCTTAGGAAAAAAAAATATTAGGTGTGTGTGAATTATCCTTCCCCCCGTATGTCTGGCCGAGTAGGGCTAGTATCTATGTAATAATCCAATCAATATCGACGACCTCAATCACATTCTTGATTCAGTCTCGATCCATCCGTTGGCCCACGTATCCATCTCGAAGACCTACCTTCACATTCCTAGTCCCACCAAGGTTCCAGTATATAATTCAATCCAGTTACTCGTTCTACTTCTTAGACATCAACTTGTCCTTAACCTCGGAGACCACTGCCAAAAGACCCAACTGTCTAGATAATTGGCCCACATTTTCATTGGAAATTTAACCAACCATACCATCGGCATGGGGTCCTGGGTTTGGTTTATGAGTATTTGTTGACGGCCTCAAATCATATGGGATACTATCATATAAAGTGCTAGATTAAGAGTAGATAAAATCTAAATTTTGGGCATGTAATATGGTTTCTCCTTAGTAACCACCCCTACCATAGCAACATCCTTGGTGATAGGTGGAAAGATAGATTTGGTAAACCAATCCATGAGGATATGGTCATAAATATTGCCTTTGATCATCCTATGCAACCACCTCCACTCACAAATGTGATCAGAAATGTGGGTGGAAGTATCGTGTTACAAAGATGTCAATAGCTCTATCCAAGTATCATACCTAATGGGTAATTGGAAGTGCATTATAAATGCCATGGAGAAATCATTGAATCTAGTGAAGGAAGCACCCTTAAGTTTGATATACCATTTAATGACACCTCCAATCAAGGATCTCTAAAAAACATGTAGTTGAACATTGTCATCCATCAATGATTTGGATGAACACCATAAGTGATAAGTCATGATGTGTGTGGATGGGTCTTCTCTTGGATTTCCATCAAAATTTTCCATGTCTGATGGTAACTTAATAGGTATGGATGGCCATAATGGGTTGTGGAGGATGGGGTCATTTATCAAACATGATAAGTCCAAAAAATCTAATGTCGCCAAGAAAGGAAATGGCGTGTTGGAAAATGAATATTGGGTAGAGGATGAAGCATATTATGAACCAAATGGACCTTGAGGTCCCCCATGTAAATACACAATACAATAGAGACATAGATATACGTGGTTCACCCAATGTGGGCTACATCCACTAGATAAATTTCCAATTCATTCCTTTATTATTATCCAACAAATGAAGGGATATAGCTTGCAGCACATTTGTTGTAACTTCCTTGTCTTTCACTCACAGTATCCTCTCTCAGAATACAATATTCACATTCATCTATCATCGCAATACAATTCCCTCACACATAAAAGAGGGTTTCCTTCTAGGGAAAAAAAAAACCTAACACAACTTTTATCGTCAAATCTATGACCTTACAATGAACGATTCAGATTGACTATGAAATTACAATATTTGAATAGCATTAAAAAAAAAAAAAAAACGTCCCCCTCAAGGCCGGGGGGGGAGAATTGTGTATCCTACAGTCTCTTTGACTTGCATATGAATTAGGAATATAATCAGGCTCCACAACCAACAGGATTCATATTTCCAAAAGGATTCTTGGCCCTAGGGATGGAATCACTCCCAGGAATGTGGCTACTTTCAAGACCATACATGACCCTAAGATGATTTCCTTCAGGATTAAAGTGACATGGACCCTAAAGTAATACTACCCCCTTTACCATAACTAGTCCTAGAGAAATAACTTCTAGAACCATAGGTGTGTATGAAATGGTGATCACCCCACTAAGTGTAACTACCCCCGAGAACAATGGTATGACTGGAAGGTCCACTACTCCCTAGACCATAATATCCCCCAGGAATAGAGGTATATTTGGAAGGATTAGAGCTTCCAATAATTAGTGTGCTACCCCATGGTATGTTGAATCCCCCAGAAACATTTTTTCCCCTAGCTTGGCTAGGAGCATCCCCAAACCCACTAGACACATTCCAACCAAAAGGAAAACCAATATTAGACATTATTGGGCTACCTATAAGGATTTTGAAGGTGGAAGGAGCTCCACTTCTAGTGTTGAAACCAAGGCCTTGCCCCCCACTGGATGGATATCCATATGTGAGAATCGCAATATATGGGATGGGTGTGCTAATGCTAGGTATACTCGTGGAAGGAAAGGCAGTCACAACTAGCATGCCCCAAATGGAGACACTAGATGAAATGGAAAAGGATGGTGTAGGTCCAATCATACTAAGGGACAAGAAGGAGGACATCACAAGGGTGACTCCTATAATGCTTTTCAATGGGTTTGAAGGCTCAACCACACTGGAAGATAAACTCAGGCCTGACATAATGTGATGGTCACTGAACAAAGAAAAAGGCTCATTGGATATTTCCCTAACCTAGATGAGAACGAGGTCTCTAGGATTAGTTAAAGGAGGGTTAAAATTAGGTGGAGTAATTTCATCAACCACTAATAATTCTATGTGCTCACTCTCCTCAAACCTTCTGTCAGACTCTTTGAAATCTTTTTCACCTACCTATCTCCATTTAGGAGGTGGTTGTTCCTTTGATATAGGTGTAAGTCCTTATTGTCGATGGGACAAACAAAGTGATTTTTTAACCACAGTGAATAAAGTGTGTTATAAATAGAATAATAATTAACATATGGTCGATGTTGACTCAGAACCAAAGAGTACATCCCTAACAAATATAAGCCATTAAAAAAAAAACCAATGGATCAAGGGACCTCCCAAAAACCAACCCTCTGGAGGATGTTGATAACCCAAAATATTGGCTAATAAAGGTGTGAGGAATAGTTGATATAACCCACACGTAATAGCCCTTACCAATGCAAGTACCCTTTATTAATGTGATCACCCTTCAAGGGAACTAAAACATAAATTCAATGTTTTCCCTTGGTACTGCAGGCACTTCCCACCTGTAGTCACCTCTGTAGATATCTAGGAGAGGACACTATCGTTACCACCTCACAATCAGTGACCAAGAAAACAATCAAAGGTCCAACCACATGTGTGGCTAGGGAAAATAAGCCCAAATCTTCGAGAACGCTACCTTGTAGAGATACATGGGAACTTCTGAAACCTATGTATACGTTGTAGTTGAAGCAATCTAGAAAGCACCAAGACAAGCAGAGAGGGGATATCACCCTACTTTCCCCAATGCGACCTCATTCTTAACTCTTGTGTTAGAAGAGATTTCCAACACACACATTGTGATAATGGATTTTCACTATCACTAATGACTTCTAGGTTCATTTTAGGAGGCCTTGGAGAGTTTACCTTCCAATCCTACACCAAGGTCCTAAATCCTAATCTATGTTGGTTTTCTATAAATAAAAAGAGTCTAATTTTTTTTAGATTAAGTGTTCTTTTTCTCATGGTCGTTGATTACTCAAGGGATAAGATGCAACTTCAATGATGTTTTTACTCTTATCAAATCCAAAGAAGAGAAAATATGTATGCAAAATATGCAACTTTCTCTTTCAATGAACTCTATCTAAGAAAGGGAAGAGAACTTTTTCTTTTCAAATTTTACAATCAGATAGACAACCTCACAATCATGCAACAACCATGCAATACAAGCCGAAGAAATAAACAATATATTGAAACACTAAACACACCAATGCAAACTTTTTCAAAACACTCAAAATATTTGCCCTAACACTTCTTCTTTTTTGTTGTTCTTTTTGAAATGCAATTTTATTTAAGATAAGAAAAATAATATGCATATCAAACCAGTAAACAACAAAAAAATGCTTGTGTGATATTGTTAGTGATGCCACCAAGCACACTCCAATGTCTACATGGGATCAAAAAACCCAAAAATTGGAAAAGGATCTAGTAATGGAACACCTTTGAGTACAAATAAGTTGGATGCAAAAGGAACAAGGACACATTACCATATCTGAAATGATATGTTGGAACCATTGCCCATATCACCACTCACTAGGCAACTAGATCACACAAACAAGAAAAAACACTTCAAACAAAAGAAACAAAGAAGAGGCTCGAACAGAGAGTATATCTACGCTATTAGACCCCTAGTAGGCTCACAATATTAGGAAAAATACAATTAGATCAAGAAAATTAGGAAATTTTTAAAAATAGTCACCTACAAGGGAGGTTGTGACCCAGAATAATTGTAGCACGTGATCCTTAGTAGGCAGTTGCAGGATGTATAACTATCTGATCATGACCGGTCACTCTAATATGAACTCTTCAGGCACGACCATCTACAAATTTTGAGAAAAAGGCCTAGATCTGGCCGAGGTCGAACAAATAAGAAAGTTCTACTCTCTCGGTGAGTGATGAGGAATATTATAAACTAAAAAACAAGTCTCACAGGTAAAAGAGCAAGGTAATTCTAAAACTAAGGAAGAATCAAATATCATTTTCTAGTTGAGTCGCCAATTTTATTATCAAATATTTCCCTCCTATAGATATGTGAGTTCTCCGTTGGATCTTCCCTTTATCCAAGACAAACTATGAGACAGATCACTATGAGGCTTCCCTATATCTAATTAGATTTCATTCCTTTTAGACTATAGGAAAGAGAGTCATAACTTGTTAACCAATTATTTTCCCTACGTATCTTGGCCAACGCAGCTTCGAAGATCCATATCTAGCTCTCACAATCTACTTCATATACACAAGTGACAAACAAATACCAATATACAAACCCTTTTAAGTGTTATGAAATCCAAATCTATTATAGATCTAATCTAATCTACCCAAGGAAATATTAGATCTACCATACAAAGTTGAATGCAAAAGATTTGGGAAGGGGAAAACACACACACACACACAGACACATATATATATATATATATATCAAGTGAAAGAAAAATACATTAGTGTAGTCATACCTTTAGTCATGATGTAGTCCCCCTAGATCCTTGCTCCAGCTCCTCCCTAGCCTGTTGGACATGGTGTTATGTTTTCATTGATGTCAACAAGGGTTAATATGGATTTATCATCCATACAAGAATCTGGCTATACCAGTTGTAGGAATTGACAGTAAAGAATGAATAACAATGTTGATTATTCGATCAAAATAAGAGCATGATAGGATGGTAAAGAATGAAGAACAATGTTGATCATTGGATCAAAATAAGAGCATGATTGGATGGTAAATAATGAAGAAACAATGTTGATCATTGGATCAAAATGAAATCACGATCAAATAGCTCGGATCTCTTTCTGCAAGTCCACTGAGCAACCAAAAAATGGTTAAGTATCATATTCTATTGATATCACTTAAAATTTTCTAAGTATGGTTCATTATGGAGGTAATGGAAGTTGGGCTTGCATTTTGATGAGCTTCGAGAAGAGATATGAGTCTGTGAGTCCGAGAGTCCACGAACCAGAGAAAAATCACTTAATTTTTTTTCTAATTATAGGTTCATCTTAAAGTCTATGGAATTTGGGTGTGAATTTTAATGACACCCGAGAAGACATGTGAGTCTGCGAGTCCGGGATTCTACAAACTCGTCACATAAAATAATTCTAAGTAAAATTCCATATTTGAAATGAATGAGAACCATCCACTCAATAGTTGATTAAATCCAAACTGTAGATCGGTCTAAAGTGCCTAGATAAACCAAGGTCATCCACTCAACACTTTATTATATACAAACTGTCGATTTAATTAAATGCCAAAATAAGCAATGAAAAGGAAGACATATGAGTACGTGAGTTTTCCACGTAAAATAATTCTAAGTAAAAATCCATATTTGAAATGAATGAGGATCATCCACTCAGTGGTTGATTAAATCCAAACCATGGATCTATATAAAGAACCTATGAAAGTCAATATCATCCACTCAACGCTTGATTAAAACCCAACTATTAGATCAAGGTGCAATAAAGATTGTGGGAGGTTCATATCTAACCATTCATCGGGATGATAGATCTACAGTGGAGATGTAGTGCACATCACTAAAGGGAGAAGTGGTTAATGAGAAGGATGGAATCCATGTAGGTGGTTTGTAAATTACCATGGTAGACATGTGGTAGCATCATGTTAACACAGATACCTCGATAACGAGTTTCTAAATCCATTTTGATCACCCGCGCCACTAAAATGGATACCACGAGTGGTAAGTAGTAATCCCATACATATTAATAAAGTTGTTGGTCACAAACGTCAGTCCTATGGAGTGAATAAATTAGCATGAGGGATACAAAGGTGTTAGTCTAATAACCATTGAAAGGAAAATACTCCAAGAAAAGTGCTTGTCTTACCGATGGGAATTGAGAATATGATTCTTAACTTAAAAATATATTGAAGAAGAAAAATAATAAATAATAAGGAAGAAATTTGTTATTAAAACAACATTATTATTAAATAAATGAAGAGGTGAAATGATACATTATTAAAATATACAATGGTCTAAATCAGAATATCAAAATACAGACAGAGTTCGAGGAAGAACATGAAATATTCACATGAAGTGAGGGTGGAAGGGAGGAGCAAGGGAGGATTGGAGTCCTGTACAAGTTGGTGCTTGAAAACAAGGGAGTTAGTGCTTCCTCAAGTTGGTTCCTGAAAACAAGGGAGCTGGTGCTTCCTCAAGTTGGTGCTTGAAAACAGGGATTTGGTGCTTCCTAGAGTTGGTGCTCTAAAACAGGGGATTGGTGTCTTCTTGAGTTGGTGCTCAAAATAATATATATCGTTGTCTCCTACACATTGTAACTTGTACTTTTGTGATTTTTATATTTAGTTTTTGTTTTCAGTACATTCTTTTTGATCAATTGTTGTGATTAAAAATTAATTATTATTAAAAATATTGAAAAAGAAGCAATATTGATTCAGCCCCCCCCCTCTCAGTATTGGCCAACATTTCAACAAATGGTATCAGAGAAGGTTCCTTCACCACATTTTAACCACTTGAAGGCAGATTCTAAGAAATCCAATGGATCAACAAGAAGGAATGTCCTCCAACAAAGCACCATTGTTCAAAGGAAATGATTATTCATTTTGGAGACGTATAAGGATAAAAAATTATCTGATGACTCTTGGATGTGATGTTTGGCTATCTATGGTAAATGGTTACATTGCACCAACTACTGCACCTTCATATGTTGTTGTAAAGAAACTCTGCAATGATAATTCAAGGGTTGTTGATGCAATTTTGGGTGGATTAGATAACCCCATATTTGTAAAAGTGATGCATTGTAAATCAACAAAAGAAATTTGGGATAAACTTAAAGTCGTCTATGAAGGAGATGGAAAAGTTAAGCAAGAAAAACTTCAAACATACAGAGGTAAATTTGAGATTCTGAAGATGAAAGAGGAAGAAAACATTGCATAATATTTTCAAAGAGTGGATGAAATAGTCAATTCAATCAGAGCATTGGGAGAAGAGATAAGAGAAAATATTATTGTCCAAAAGGTGTTGAGATCAATACCAATGAGATATGATGCAAAGGTATCTACCTTGTAATATCGAGAAGACCTTGAAAACCTTACATTAATGGATGAACTTCATGGGATTCTGATAGCTGATGAAATGAGCACTGGGCAAGAAAAGTCATCAAAAAGGAAAACATACTTCAAAGAATCAAAATCAACAAAGTACCTTGAGCATGTTCCAAATTAAAATCACTCAAACATATCAGATGAAAAAGAGGCCAACTTTATAAGGAAACTCAATAAAGGGTCTGGAAAATACAAAGGGAAGTTACCTTTCAAATGTTTCAACTGTGGAAAAATTGGAAACTTTGCTAACAAATGTCCCTATCCCAAACAAGAGGATAATTATAATGAAGAATCTTACAACCGAAAATACCATAAAATAGATAAAACCCAATACAAAAAGAAATTCTACAAGAAAAAGAAAAACTTCTACTCCAAAGAAGACAATAGTTAATCTGTCATAAGTGAAGATGAGGAGGCAAAGGTTCTATTTATGGGAATATAACCTCCAAATGAAGATGAAGGAAACTATGAAGTTGAAGGAGAGGTAGACCTTGAAGATGAAATTATTAGTACTCTTGAAGAACTGAGAAAATATAAAAAGAAGAATAAATCGTTAAGAGAACAACTACTAGAATACGAAGAAGTACAAAAATCAAGAGAAAAGGGAAGTTTCAAAAACCCTCAAGAAAATAGAACAAATCATTATTGATTTAAAGACTCAACTCCAAGAAGCTAAAAGAATATAAGAGGTCATTTAAAATCAACTCAATGAAAAGCAACAAGATTGTGAAACTCTAGAGGCTGAAATTATCCTTCTAAAAGGGGAACTTGAGAAAGAAAAGAAGTAATCAAAATTTGAAAACAGTTCAAAAATATTGGATGATATTCTTAACATTCAAAGATCATAAAACAATAATACAGGACTGTGATATGATCAAATTAATTCTAACAAAGGATATAACTCTACATCTCAGGACTCTAACAAGAATCCAATAATGTATGTAGTTTCCCTTCAAAGCTCCTTCAATTAGAAAGAAAATAAGATAAAGATTGATTCTAATCAACAGAAATCTACAAAAGAAAATGAATTCAGATGGAATAAAATTACAAGAAGAACTTCCCCCAAAAGGTATCAACATCTCTTTCTTGGATATTGCTTCTCTTACACTAATTTTGGGCATAAAGAAATAGATTGTAGATCTTAAAGAACAAACATAAGAATGTTCAAAGTTATGGTTATAAGAACAACAAGAATAATAATAGTCAAGAGAACAAAAACTATAATTCATTCTCTCCACTGCAAAATTACAATGTTGAATGCGATCCAAAATGGATCCAGGAAGGCCAAAATTTCAAAGTTCTTGGAATCAGACGAAACTAGGGCCATCGCGTAGGGCTTGTCGTGTTGATTCCAACAATATATTTTTTTCCCAAAAATGAACACCGTATGCGAAAGTTATGGCGATCTAAATTTTTTCCCAAACAAGGAAAAAAAGTCAATTCAATAGTCAGAGGTCGTACCACTGAATTTAGCAGTACGTTAGCATAACGTGGTAGATGACACTAGCATGATGTCATCATTCTAACGTGGAAACACCAGGAGTTGACATGTGTCATGAAGTTTTTGGCATTTCCCGGTGCTAATGTGGAAGATACGTGGATTGTACAGATGTTGACATAGAAGTCCATGCAATGATGTGGAAGGATCATGTTGTGACATGTGGTAGGGTACGAATGACATATGGTAGGGTATGGATTACAGGTGGCAGTGATGTGGAAAGCTCTTGGTTTGACACATGGAGTACAACGCTAACTCGACAAGATGACTATGTGGGTTGACTATGTGTTGACTGTGCGCTGACTAGTTTGGTACGGTCCAATCCGGAGGTGAAACGTGGCCCAATCACAGGGTAATGAATAAGGCCAATGAGGTCCGGTTCAAAATTTTGTTTCATTCTGTCAGGCTCAAACCCCCGACCTCCAGGCTAGGCAATGGTTTCACCAAAGAGCACTAACCACCAGGGATATTCGTGGTTCTTTTCAACCATATGGAACATTTTGGTTTTAAGTTGGATGGCACGGGAGTTGGGGGATAAACCTCGGTTGACAGGGCCAACCCGCAGACCTAGGGCACTAGACCAGGTGATAGACCATGGGAATATCATTCCATACGACCAAAGCCTATGACCAGAAGCCAGGAGTGGAGCAGGGTGCTTTTATTAGCACTCATCCACATGGGAGAACATACAACTAGGTGTTTAAATGTACACTTGACACTGATAGGGGGTGTGAATCAATGTCACAAAACTTTGGACAATTTTCCACTTTTCATCAATTAATTGAACAACATATATTTTTCAATTTCTCAACCAACATATAAAAGATTAAATATTTTATTTATTTATTTAACTTGAATGAATACATAATATCAATCTTCATCTTCAAACAATTATGAGAGACCCAACTCTCTATTACAAGACCCAGCTTGTATTTGTCATATCCAACTTAGCAATGAGGAATCTGACCCTCATAACAATTCCCATCTTGTTGATCTCAGATCCAACTAATATGTGAGGAATCCAATCCTCATACAATACCTAGCTTGTAAACAGGCACCAACCTTATATAATGAACCTTCATTCAATCCATTATATATAAATATATATACTTCAACAAATTCAACTACATTTTTTGTTCGTCATACTTATTTGTTTATATAATCTTCCAACTAGTGTGAATTTGAAACATTGCATCTTTTGATATTGAACCATTGTACCTTTTCATTTAAATGATAATATTAAACTTTAAATAATATCATTTTCCCTTTTTATTCTTTATTCATAATGCTCATGATTTAACTCTCTTATTATCATCACTGTATATCAATTAATTTGTCATCATGATTTGATCACATATATGGATCTGCAAATTATATCGTTCGCATGATTTTCTTGCGTCCTTAGTTTGCCAACAGATCATATTCGAGTTTTTACCGATTCTCTTTATTGTTATGGTGTTAATTCTCTGTCGAATTACTCTACCAACCTTGAGTTTTTTACATAAATAAAATCTATATGAGGTGCTTCTTTCAACCCAGTGTTCAAATGACCGTGAGCTCAAAAGCATGGGCATATCCATTTAAGCATTTATTCCTAACACTTTCTTATTCCGCCCCTATTCTTCTACATGGGACCATATTCAAGCGTCTGAGGTCTTATCACTTTTAGCCCCTTTAGCTTCTTTACCTTATCACGTGATCGATGTTGGAACCAGGTTCTCTGATACTTCTTCCTTCGGGACTTTGGTCTTTTTCAGTCATTCAATCCTCTCGGAGTCTATTTCGTTGAAGTATATCAGATGGTCAATATGTTTTCTTCTGTTGGATGGATGATCCTGGCTTGTCCATAGGTTTCAAACAAATCGATGGCCATGACTTAATCTACAGTTGAGTGGATGGTTCTCATTTACTTTGGGATTTTAGAGCTTCAAGACTCTGGCTTTTGCATCTTTCCAACTCCTCCAGACCAAATTTCACTGAAGTACATATTATATATTTACTCGTAGATCATATGGCTATCTATTAATCTATGGTTGAGTGGATCGTTCATGCAACCTCAACAAGACATTTTGTTAATGGCCTTCTCATTAAGTGATTTTTAGGATCTCGACCGTGAATCTTCCTTCACGACAGACGGTCAGATCTTAATTTAGAGCTTTAGATCTCTGAGAATCCATGTTGCTAGAACTTCAGGGTATTTCAATCCTTTTGGAGTGTTTACCTACTGAATAATTCATAAAGTTGTGGTGACCACTTACTGTCAGTTGTTTAGTACACCTTAGGTTATCCTTCCACTGTGCTTGATCTAACGGCTGAGAATGCTCTCGAAGTAGATCAACGACTAGCATTAGTTTGTGACTTCATGCTTTGGTGTTTCAGTTAGTTGTTGGTGGTATATGATGGTTTCCCCCGAAGGACATACTCCTGGAGCGATGTAACTTGTTGATGTCATTTCTGACTTGGAACTCGCCAAGTGGTTGTCACGTGTCACTTAGATATGTGACTTATGTATACCTAAAATGCCAACTGGACCATGACACTTATCACCATCTAATTGCACCATGTGTCCTTGTTGATGTGGATCTCCTGATGTGTCACATGTCCTCCTCCTGGATCTAATAGTCGTAGGCTCATATGAAGTTTCTTATTGATCTCACGGTTGTCGTTGCTTCGGGAATATGACACTTTTGAGAATTCGATCTAATCCTCTCAAATTGGCAAAGTGTCGAATTTATCTATAAATGTAGATATTTCCTTTAGCTTATTGCCTTTTACCACATATGACCATTCCCCATTACCATAGCTTAAAACAGAGAGTTAAGCTTTGTCCTTGTCAACTAGCCCGAAGGGCCTCTGTCCTCCCTTCATATGACCAAGAGCTATGACCTTAGCTCAAAAAATTTAGTGATAATCGACGGTCATGATTAAATCGATCATGAAGATAGATGTCTAGGAAGGATTGTGGATTCTTGACGAGCACGATGTTTAAACCCTTTCCCATATTCCGCAATAAAAAATTATCATTGATAGTGGGATCAATGCCAATCATTGATCTATTTGTAGGCAACAATCGACGGTCTGTGTGGATTGCGAAACCAAAACTTGCACGATCGTTAACTCAACCCTTTGATCCCGTAATGTCTCCCCATCGTTGATCTACCCTTACTGAGATCTGATGGTCAGGACTTAATCAGATGTCGATCTGACAATCCTCCTCTGCAACTCCCAGATCTTATGGATGACGAAAGTTCATGACTTCAGAACTTCAGGGCTTCGTAGTTCCACATAATTGTTGCTCCAGTTTTCACCAGAGTTGGTCATCACCAAAGTGGTCAACATGGAATTTCTTATGCTATCTTTCCACTTGGCTTAGATCAGTGGTTCTAACTGATCTCATGGATGTGATTACTCCCGAAAAATATTATCAACAGAAAAGAACATTTTGGAGTTTTACTGTGGGGATTTCAATGCCAATAGTAGTTATGTAGTGTGTTCTCCCTTCTGATAGTTGGGTTCATTTTATTCTAATGATCTGGTCATCGTTATTTCTCTTGAGCTTTTAATAACTATTTGTGCATGCTTTTATGCACTGATCTTCAGTCGCTAACTCTCTTGAGCTCTTAATTCCTTGTGATTCATTACTCCTTTTGTACATGGATTCTCTGCATACTACCTCTCTCGAGATGTAGAGTCATAGGATCATTGTTGATCCTATTGTGATCGACAATGATCATGAATTGCTTCTGCCACAAGGTGATCTTCCTTTCCTTCTGATTATTGTACATGTTGGACTCATGTTGCCATCAATGACAACACATAATCAATAATGCCAACACCAGGGGCCCAAGAAAAATGGGTTGGTGTGCACATATATTATCTAAGTGGGTTTTTTTAACCTATAGTTTGGATTTTTTAATGATATTAGCCTGATTTTGGTGGATTTTACCCATTTTGAGGGAATCTGGAGCCTGATTTGAGGCCAGATCTTGGGAGGAAGTTGGGATAGGATGCCCAACCAAAATCCTATATAAACTAGATGTTTTTGAAATTCCAAGGAGGTTCAGAAACAACAGAATGTTGAATATTTTGGAAGCTTAAGCCATTTTTATGCAGAAAAGCCATTGAGGAAGGGAACTTTGGAGGCCATTTATGGGAGCTATGCTCAGCCTTTTTCAGTGTCGTTTGTTGTGTTGGATTCTTGAGGTCGAATAGAACATAGCCAGACCAGTTTGTAATCCATTTGATGTACTTCTGATTTACTTTTTATGCATTTAAGATAAATAAGAAAGCCTAACCCATTGAGACAAAGGCTTGGAGACGTAGGCAACCTTGTCGAACTCCGTTAACAATCTCAGCGTTATGGTTTGTTGATCTTAATGTTCATTTTATGTTCTACATTCTTTATGATGGTTGCAACATTATTTCATTAAAATCTTCTTCTTCTATTAATTCCTAAATGGTAAATCAAATCATACATAAACTTAACCATAGTCTTTAAAAGATCATTTCGGATCAAGTGGTATCAGAGAAGGTTGACATTTGGTTGTTTTGAGTATGCATGATTACAAAGGAAAAGTTAATTCATGTTGAAGGAGATATTGTAGGAGATCCTAAGATTGGATCAAGAAAGAGGACATCTCAAAGTGAGAAAATGGCATCGGAAGAAGGACTTTCTCAAAATTAAAGAGAGTTTCAAAAAACTTTATTTTCTGTGTCGGAAATGGTAAAAGTGTTGTATGATGATTACTTGGAATAGAAGAGACCGGTTCAAGGGGAATCTTCAAAGAAAGACAAAAGTGAAGAAGGAGAGGACCCCCCAAAATCTACTCCTTCATCTCCATATTCTTCTTCTTCAAGTACAAGTTCAGATACTACTTCTTCAAGAAAACATTCTCATAAACATAAGCTTGATATGTCATTATTTAAACTTGATGTAAAAAAAAAAATTCCTATTTATGATGGGGAAGTTAATGCTGAGAACTTGATAATTGGGTTAGAAAGATGGAGGTATAATGTAATGTGAAACAAATCAAAGATGAGGCAACCAAAATCAGATTGGCATTGCTTTGTCTTGAAGGAATAGCTCTCATCTGGTGGAAAAGTAAAATGCAACATAGAACTTAGCGAGTTGGTAAGATTTTTTGTAATGTCCCCACTTTGGGACATCATCACAAGGCAGAGACTTATGATGACCAGAGTAGCCAGATGGATGTTATAGCGAGTAAAGGGGTATTTGAGAGGCATTGTGGGGTCCAGATTGCATTTATCATCATATTCCATCATTATGAGCCATTCCGCACAGGTTGGCTTTGGGTTCGTTCCATTCCAACGATTTCCATGATTTTGACTATTTTGAGCTATAAGTTAATTAAAATCACTGAAGAGGGCATTTGGGGCACATTACTTGGAGGAACCTCTCAGTGTAATAGCTCATTGGAATTGGGAGGAGCAGCACTACATGATGGGATGGCTAGAAGTGACTTTCAGTGGCCAGGGAAGCCACAAGGAGAGATAAGGATATTTTCAGAGGTAAAAAGGTTAATTAATTAATTAAAGTGATTTAATTAATTAATTAAATATTAATAAAATGAAAGT
>ML800620.1:1987-20761 GCA_009831015.1 Picea engelmannii
TCTCATAAGCATTGTATATTTCCACAAACTTGATCTGGATGATATATTTTTTAACTTGGGAAAATAATTCTTCATTTCATCCTACCTGGATTGTTTATCACTGTTGGATCGTTACCTTCCAAAAACCAAAAATTGCAAGTTCATTATCAAGCTTGCCAATCGGCATCTGTAACAACAAGCAAGAGCATCAATTGTGTTAAAAAAAGATAAGGATTTTCATAGTCATTCATTGTGATGCAATTAGTGATGTTATGAGTGAAATTCCTATTACTTTCCCATTGTACAAGATGCAATCTGCCTGTTGGTAATCCTATTGAAGAAGGGGAAATTCCTATTTTTCAGGATCCATTTCACTGTTTATATTGTGGAATCAAGTTTGATGGGTAGATATCGTTTTAATTTATGAAAAATGGTTTTTAAGATCCCATATCAAGAATTAGGAATGCATGGTTGTCTCACTTAAGCAGTCATTGTTCTCTTTCAGCCATGCCAGTGAATTAAATCGGTCACAAGTCAACATCCACATGCAAGAGCACTATGAGTCCACCAATATCATAGAATTTTTGGCCATGGTGTCAGTAACTTTTCTTTCTTATTGTATGATCATCTCAATTCAATGGTATTGCAGTACTAGAGTGCAAAGGAAATTGAGTAACATGACAAAAACATTAAAAAGATTCTTGTCTAACAACAATCACTTTTAAAAGTGGTTGATATAAGCCGATTGAAATAATTTCCATAGATCACCATTGTTCTGACTGCAGTTAGGGTAACCTTATCCTATGGAAAATTTCTAAGAGAGAAGTGAAGTTTACTCTCCAATAAGATTTCTAAGGGAGAAGTGAAGTTTACTCTCCAATAAAATCATTATCAACAAGAAGCAGCGTATCATTCTCCTAAAACCATGGTAGAAGGAAACATCAAGGCCCAAATTGTTTCAAGAACTGGGTGAGGTCAGTGTTCTAATAAAAAAAAATGCAAATTCATATTTGACATCTAACTACGCAAAATCCCGAGGCACAAGCACAACTGAATCGAGAGTTCAGGCTTCCACAATAGGTGCAGGTGCCTGAGTTGTAATGCAGGGTTGGAAGTCTTGTTGATGAGTTGTAAAGAGTAAAGATAACAAAATACTAGATGTTTCCTTTAACAGGGAAGAGAATGAGATCCCACCAGGCAACGAGATCGCCCACCAAGTAGCCCATTTGCAATCATCAAGCGAAAGTAAAGAGAATTTGAGATAAAACGTTTTTTTTAATTAACAATCTTTATCCCACATGGGCAAGTCGTATGATAATCAACTGTCATGATGTATAAGTTGTTCAACTTATACATCATGCGAGAGAGACTAAAGTAATGATTTTCTAGTTGATAAAATGATTTAATTAAACTCGGGCATCATTTTGAGGTAAAACTAACATTATTATTAGAAACGAAGTGGGAAACTTGGTGTTTTAATACCATGATTGGTAGTCTCCAATCCATCCTTTCTTAATTATTAGAAAAACCATCATGGTAGTCTCCAATCCATCCTTTCTTAATTATTAGAAAAACCATCATGGTAGTTTTCAATCCATCCTTCCTTAATTATTAGAAACAAAGTTTGGTAGTCTCCAATCTTTAATTATTAGAAAACCATCATGATTAGAAAAACCATCATGGTAGTTTCCAATCCATCCTTCCTTAATTATTAGAAACAAAGTTTGGTAGTCTCCAATCTTTAATTATTAGAAAACCATCATGATTAGAAAAACCATCATGGTAGTTTCCAATCCATCCTTCCTTAATTATTAGAAACAAAGTTTGGTAGTCTCCAGTCTTTAATTATTAGAAACAAAGTGGGAAACTTGAAACAAAGTTTGGTAGTCTCCAATCTTTAATTATTAGAAACAAAGTGGGAAACTTGGGTGTTTAATTATTAGAAACAAAGTGGGAAACTTGGGTGTTTGAATACCATGATTGATACTTAATTATTGGAAACAAAGTTTGAGTGCTTAATTATTAGAAACAAAGTGGGAAACTTGGGTGCTTAATTATTAGAAACAAAGTGGGAAACTTGGGTGTTTGGATACCATGATTGGTAGTCCCCAATTCTTCCTTAATTATTAGAAACAAAGTTCTCCAATCCTTATTTATTAGAAACAAAGTGGGAAACTTGGGTGTTTTAATACCATGATTGGTAGTCTCCAATCCTTCCTTAATTATTAGAAACAAAGTTTGGTAGTCTCCAATCCTTGAAAGGAAAGACTAGTTCTCTTCATTTTAATAGCATAATTGGTAGTCTCCAATCCTTGAAAGGGAATATTAGTTTTCTTCATTCTTTCTACTTTAGTTTGGTAGTCTCCAATCCTTGAAAGGAAAGACTAGTTCTCTTCATTCTAATAGCATAAATAACATAATTGGTAGTCTAGAAACAAAGTTTGGTAGTCTCCAATCCTTAATTATTAGAAACAAAACCAAAACAAAGTGGGAAACTTTGGTGTTTTAATAACAACGTTCGGTAGTCTCCAATCCTTAATTATTAGAAACAAAAACAAAACAAAGTGGGAAACTTTGGTGTTTTAATAACAACGTTTGGTAGTCTCAAATCCTTAATTATTAGAAACAAAAACAAAACAAAGTGGGAAACTTTGGTGTTTTAATAGCATAATTGGTAGTCTCCAATCCTCGAAAGGAAAGATTAGTTCTCTTCATTCTAATAGCATAATTGGCAGTCTCCAATACTTGAAAGGAAATACTAGTTTTCTTCATTCTTTCTACTTTAATTTGGTAGTCTCCAATCCTTGAAAGGAAAGACTAGTTCTATTCATTCTAATAGCATACATAACATAATTGGTAGTATCCAATACTTGAAAGGAAATACTAGTTCTCTTCATTCTAATAGCATAATTGGTAGTCTCCAATACTTGAAAGGAAATACTAGTTCTCTTCATTCTAATAGCATAATTGGTAGTGTCCAATACTTGAAAGGAAAGACTAGTTTTCTTCATTCTTTCTACTTTGATAGCACCCTTCTCTTCGTTGTAACCCCATAGTTGTCGACTCTTCTCTTTGTAAATTAAGGAAATACCAATTTTCTTTTTTCCCTTTAGTAACACCCTTCTCTTCATTGTAACCCCAAAGTTGTCCACTCTTTGTAAATTAGGGATGATGCATGAGAGGACCAACATTTTTATTAGAAACAAAGTGGGAAACTTGGTTGTTTTAATAACATAATTGGTAGTCTCCAATAGTTGCAAGGAAATACTAGTTTTCTTCTTTGTACTTTAATAGTAGCCTTCTCTTCATTGTAACCCAGAGTTGTCGACTCTTTGTAAATTAAGGAAAGACTAGTTTTCTAAATTATTTTCTTTAATAACACCCTTCTCTTGATTGTAACCCAAGAGTTGTCAACTCTTTGTAAATTAAGGATGATGCATGAGAGAATATATAAAAGAGGCCCAATATATTTTGTGAGAGGATATCGAAAAGAGTCCTAATATATTTTCTAACTGAAAACATTGAATACAAATATTGATTTTGATGGTTGATATGTCCTAGACCTGTCCCGAAATGGAATAAGGGGGATTGAGGATATTTGTGCACATGAATGGTACACATTTTCTTGGATCATTATCATGTTTTGTGTTTAGTTATGACACTCAAAACACAATTGCATAGTACTTTGACACATACTTAATTTCCTGAACAGTATAGACATGTAGTATGAGGCAACTTAATGCAATTTGAGCACAAATTAATGCCCGTAAAACACATGTAATCAAGCATTTGCAAAGCATATTAAAGAAATCAAGTTGTCATTCACATCAACATTCAACAACAAATTACATCAACATTAACTCAAATTTGCATTTGGTACTTGCAATAGTTTGTTTTGTAAGTTTCAAATCAAATCAAAATTGAATTGCATTGTAATTGTTGGGTGCATTCTCGATAGTAATCAGGACCCTAAGATTGTTAGTACTAATTCCAAGTGAGCATGAAACAATTGATGTCTATAATCATGGAATTTTTTTTCTTATTTGAAACATTGCTTGAAACAACAAAAATAACTTCAATCACAATACCCAATAATACATTGGAAAACTTCCTTACCTATTTACAAGTTATGCAAAGGTCAACTTGATACAAATGTAATTCCAACTATTGAATGATGAGTTAAGGGCACTAAAACATTAGGTCCTATTCAAGAATTCTAAACTAATGTTTGTTTAGAATAATCCCTTGTTTAACATCAATCTTCCTCAACATACAGTTTAGGGAAGTCAAATAGTTGGTGATGAATCACAAGATGCCAAAGCACAAAGTGATACCAAAAGCAATTTAAGTTAAAGTGGCCTTGAATTTTTTCAATCTAGGTTACAAAATAAAATATTTGTTAATGTATGAAAGAAAACAAACAGGAAAAGGATGATCTTTCCAAAATCTTAGGACATGAAAAATACATAAACTTTCATATTCCTAACTATTCCAAACTAATTCAATTTGTGAGTGTTGATTTTCTTGTCGACTCTAAGAGCATTTTTGATACAGGTGGATATCAATGACCACCCACCTGTTCCACTGGATCAAATCCCAATTTCCATTTTGGTAGTTTTTTTCTAGCTTTTCGATTCCTAAACTTTTAGGGCCGTTTTGAGGCCCTAAACAACGTTTTTTGGGCCCGCCACAGTCACATTGTAGACTAAATTAGAGTGTGATGGAAAAATGTATATTCCTCATATAGAACTTTTCAACAAGCTATCATTCACCTAAAACAAATGTCATATGCAAAAGTTATGACCTTGAGAAGTTGATGTACCAACTTACCCCATCAGGGCCCACATGACTTTTGGTGCTTCATCTCCTAGGGTTAGGTTTTTTGATGTTTAGGGTTTTCTCATTTATGATTTATGTTAATAAGGCCTTTGGAGCCTCATTGTAAACAACTTCTTGTGAATGAGCATAGCCAACACATCTCTTCTCAGAGATAAACTACCATTATTCTAGCTAGCTTATGTGCTTTTGAATTTTACAGTCTTTTGTATTTCAGAAAATTATTAATAGAGTATGATCTTTACTGTATTACTGTGATCCTTGCCATATCTCTATATAATTCTTTGTTATATCTCTATTTTATCTCTTCCTTCATATCGTTCCTAAAATAATCTAGATCAGTGGTATCAGAGCAGTCTTCTCCTTGTCGTCTTTAATGCATGTCCCCGACGAGGTCAGGGTATAGAGACTTGGGTCTTGAGCTTGTATCTCTTGAGGAAAACTGCTATTTCACACCCAAGTGTCCTCCCATGGTGGAATAAAAGAGGGACGACGAGACAGGAGATCCTTTCAAACTATTTCTCAAGGAAGCCCTCACGTGACAGAGGAACGAGATGATGGATAGTTTTGCCCACATCCTTCAATGGATTTTGAAAACAATGGAGGCACCTTCAACCAACAATCACTTCAGAGGTGAAACGCCATTCAAGGTACAAGTTGACTTTGATATTCCTTTATTTGAAGGCTAGATAGATGCCAACTCTTTGGAAAAATGGTTAAATCTGCTAGAGGGTTATTTCTCCGTCCACAATTTGTCCAATAATGAAAAAATCACCTTCACGCTCCTTAAGCCCTTCCCCATGTTAGATATTGGTGGGAGACTTACTGTGAGAAACATGTCAAGGATGAGTCTGGAATTTTTGGGCCAGGACCCACTTGGGCAGATTTTGTTGATGCCCTCAAGGAACAATATTACCCTGTTGGAAGTTATGATGACCAGTACACGAGATGGACCACACTGCACCAAGAGAGGGGCCAAATGGTGTCGGATTTCACAAATACTTTCCATACCTTATGCACCAATATGGGTATCAAAGACTCCGAGCGACATATGGTCCTAAAATACCATGGGGATCTTCACCGGTACATTCAAACTGAAATGGAGTTTCTGGACATCTCGTCATTGGGAGTTTCTTATCGATATGCTGTCAAAATCGAGCAGAAATTCAAGAAAGAGAATAAGTTGGAGTTCATATATGAAAATATCAAAGTATGGTAAGGGTGGCCCTAATTCCTAGGCCAAAGGACAGAGAAAGGATCACCAACCCTAGGATAACCAACCCAAGCCACCAACAAAGAAGGGTAATGGGAAGTTGAAGAAGGACACTGGAAAATGGTGCAAGTTCCACAAAATCCCTTCGCACACTACTAATGAATGTCGCTCCAAACAGTCATTTCTGGCTAAGAAGAAAGACCCAGGGTTAGATGTTGACTCAAACTTTGATTTCAAGCCATAAAAGGGAAGACACATCATTGATGCAAAACCTAGTGTCACCATCGCTACCACAAAATTCTGGCTAGAGGAGCTACAGGAGCTTGAAGAATGGGAGCATATTTTCAACTTACAGATGTGGGTGAAGGGAACCCCACTCCATTTCGTTGTTGACAACGTTAGCCAAAAGAGATTGATATCAACAGAGGTTGTCAATAGGTTGAACTTGAAAATGACACAAAATCCTCATCCATACACCATCAGTTGGCTCAGCAAGGGACGCGAAATTTGCGTCAAAGATGAGGTATTGTGTGATGTTTTTCCACTTGAATTTTTTTATGTTTTTCTAGGAAAACCATATATGTGGAAACATCATGTTGTTTATGAATCTAGGCCCCGTAATGTCATTATTACTTTGGGAGATCAACTCTACAGGGCACCAGAGGTAGTCCCAAATATTGCGGTCTCTTTGATATCTACGAAGCAGTGCAGAAAGCTGGCTTATCATATCGATATATTTTTCCTCTATATGTTTCGATCAGAAGGTGATCGAAAGTTCATTGCCACCACTAAAACCTCTACATAGGGTCTCTCTACCCGACAACAACAGGTGGACAGAATAATCGAGGAGTACACAGACATATTCGCCTCACCTAATGGGGTGCCTTTGCACTGTCAAGTAAATCGCCCAATTGATATGACACCCGATGCCCCTCTTCCTAATGAACCTATATACAGGTGTTTTGTTATGGAGAATTAAGAAATCAAATGCCAGATCCAAGAGCTAATTCTGAAGGGCCACATCAAACCCGACTCCTCACCTTATGGGAGCCCAATTTTTCTAGTACAGAAGAAGGATGGGACATGGTGAATTTGTATTGATTACAGATCCCCGAACAAGATCATAGTCAAGAAATGGTACCCAATCCCAGGATTGATGATCTTCTTGATCAACTCAAGGGAGCCAAGTTTTTCAGTAAAATTGATATGAAGTTAGGTTACCACTAGGTGTCGATGGAGCAAATTGATGTGTGGAAGACAACCTTCAATTCCAAAGAAGGCCTCTTTGAGTGGTTGATCATGCCTTTTGGATTGACTAATGCCTCGACCACATTCATGCGAATGATGGATGATATATTACGACCATTCACAAACTCGTTTCTGGTTGTATATTTGAATGACATCCTCATCTTCAACAAAACTTGGGAGGAACATTTGGAGCATATTCAACAGGTATTGAGCATCAAATTGTGGCAACACAAGTTATATGCCAACTTGGAGAAGTGTTCCTTCGACATGTAGAGAATCCAATATTTGAGATACATCATGGATGCATAGGGTGTACATGTGGATCCAACCAATATCCAAGTCATTCGTGATTGGTCGGCCCCAAAAACAATGATCGAGCTTTGCAACTTCTTGGGCCTTGCTAACTTCTACCGTCGGTTTGTGTTGGGATTCTCTCATATCAATTGGGACCTAAGCCAAGTGACCAAGGGTGACACAAAGACCAAGTTTGTGTGGTCCATGCCCCAAAAGAAAACATTCGAGGATCTAAAATCTCGCCTCTGCTCAACACCAGTCCTCATTCTAATAGACCTACAATGACCATTTTAGATTGAGACAGATGCTTCATAGATGATTATTTGGGTTGGTTATCATTGATGTCAACCCTGAAGAAATTCCGGTAGCGAATTCTGGTAGCACAAAGTTTTGGGTACTGGACACAAGTTTGTTTGATGTATAATGGTATGATTTTTAATATATTTGAAGGTAATACTATTCTAGATGGATAGTACATGTCATTCCATTCTCGGTGGTATGTGTAATGTCACATAACTCCTCACAGTTAGAGAGTTATGGCCATGTGAAGTTGAAGAACTCTCATGAGTCATCTAGAAGCCCCAAAAGGTCAAAGTAGTCAAAGTGTTTGCAAAGAAGAAATTATTTAAATAATAAAGTGAAGTGATGAGTGTACTATAACTCAAAGAGGATGCAAAATAAATTATTTAAAAATAAAGTTAATGGAGAACTTACTAATTATGGAAAGTGGTTAAGTGAGGTGGACAAGTGGTTATAAGTGGGTTAACCCTAAAATAAGGAAAGTGGGTTAATATGGTTACAAGATAACCCCTTGAGGATGTTACATGAAAGTATAAATAAGAGGCAAGACTCTCTCAATTAAATACACTTGAACCTATTGAATATCATTGAATATGTATTTTGTGAAAGGTCATTTGGGCAGGTATTATTGATAGAGAAAAGTGTGGTAGGAAAAGTGTGGAAAAAAAAATGCGACAAAAACAGTGCGACAGAAAAATCACGACAGAAAAATCGCAACAAAAAAATCGTGGCAGCAAAAGTGCGGCAGAAAAATCGTGGCAGCAAAAGTGCAGCAGAAAAATCGTGGCAACAAAAGTGCGGCAGAAACATCGCGGCAACAACATGGTTGGGGTCTATTTATGAGAGATATGGCACATCTTGTTTGAGGTATGTTTTGTGAGATAGGGTTTAGCTCTTGAGATGGTATTGGATGTTCAGTATTGCTACATATATCAGATTTGTTGAGGGATACAATTGGTATTTTGTTGTTGGTATTTGGCATATGGGTATTGGTCTTTTGGTTGTGATCTGTTACTAAAGTTGTTGGTTTAGCTTAAGGCTACATAACAATGAGGTTGTGGCACATGGTTTTATGTAAGGTTTTATGGTATTTGGTTATGGATAGCATGATGTATTGCTAGAGAAATTTTGATGATTATATTGGTATATGTATTTTGTATATGGTTGAGGTACATGTTGGGTACATGGTTGAGACAAGTAGTTGATGAGTTGGCACATACATGAGGTGTATAGTTGATGATGTTGGTACATCTTGATGATTCATAGTTTATGTGTATTTGATGCATGATTGGTACATATTTGGTGCATGGTTGATGCACTCATTGATGGTACAGGTTGAGGTACAAGTTGGTGCATGGTTGATGAACTTGTTTATGGTACAGGTTGAGGTATAGGTTGATGCATGGTTGATGCACTTTTTTATGGTACAGGTTGATTACAGGTTGTTTGTACATGTTATTTGTACAGGTTTGGTGCATGGTTGATGCATTTGTTTATGGTATAGGTTGAGGTATAGGTTGATGTATGGTACATGTTGGCACAGGCTATTGGCACATGTTGTTACAGATTGATTACATGTTGATTGGTACAATTTTACAAAAGTATATCTCATAGTGATAGTGTGACAGTGGTTCCATCATTCTACTTCTACGTCAGGGCGGTTGGACAGGGCAATGACATGTGGTTGTAGCCACCTTCCAGTTGTATCCAAAGAACATAGAGGGTGTTATCGTCCTTCTGGAAAGAATTGGGGAGTTGGGGCTTCCCTTAGGTTGTAGCCTGAGAAACTAGGGGGTTGTAGCCTCCATCTAGTTGTAGTGAGAGAAATGGGGAGTTGGAGCTTCCTTCAAGTTGTAGCCTTAGAAACTAGGGGGTTGGAGCCTCCTTCTAGTCGCATATGGAAAACAAAGGAAGTTGGTGCTTCCAATGAATGTAATTCTTAAATACATATAAGAAAAATCATTTCGTTGTTTTTTCCCTCTTTGGGTTTCCACGTAAAACACTAGTGTACTGTGTATGTTTGTGATTTCTCATTTGTTCATTGTTTATTTACTCTGCAACTATTAGATGATAATGCTACATTGATATAACACTTGCATTTTGTGGTGAAAAATGATTAATTTTCTCTATTACTGATTCACCCCCCCTCTCAGTAATCCAACAATTGGTATCAGAGAAGGTTCCTTCAGGAAGCAATTTAACCCCTGGAAGGAGATCATGGATTATTTTGAGAATCTAGTACCAATGTTTAATGGTCATAATGGTCATAATGATTTAAAGTATGAGATGTGGAGCAGAAGGACAAAAGTATTTTTACAGACATAGGGACATTATATTTGGCTATCATTTGTTACAGGATATGATAGTTCAAAAAGGGAAAAGATTGCAACCAAGAAGTAATTGAAGAAGAATAACAAAATAACAATGGATTTCATCTGGGAAGGATTACCTAATCCGATAAAAGAAAAGGTTGGTAAATGTTCATCAGCTAAAGAAATTTGGGATAAGTTATATGAGATATATTCTTCACCCATCGCAGATTCAGAAATTGCCAAAGAAGATGTAGATACAGATCAAGAAGAATTATGTTCACCATGTCAAACAGATTCATAAGATGAAGAGTAGATAATCACCAGAGGTATGTTGTTTTGATTTAATTTTGAAAAAAACAGACATCTTGGAATAGAATGCCATGAAGGAAATGAGACAGAAAAACTAATTGAAAAGGAAGACAATTATGAAGAAGAATTGATTAGTGATTTAGATGTACTAAGAGAAGAAAACAAGTCACTCAAGAAAGAATTGATGAAACAAAAGGAAAGTGTTCACATTTTTGAAGAATCCCAACAGGTCATCGAGAACTTAAGAACTCAGCTAGAAGAATCCATAAAGATCGAAGAAAATATTGAATATAAAAAGCAATATTTGGAAGCCAACATAGAACCATAGAAGGAAGAAGCAGAAATGAGAGAGAAAATATTGACATATCATCTTAAGGACAAAATAACGATCTAAACCAGCTTGAGGCAGAGTTTGGTCAAGAAGAGAAAGGGCTTGAAGAAGAGAAAAGAACATAAGAATTCATGAAGTCTCGGATAATGAATAAAGAAGAAGAGGTTGAGAAGCTTGAAGAAGAAGTTGTCACATTGAGAAGTAAAATCGTCCATCTCAACAAGAATGTTGAAGAGACAGAAACATCCACATCATTTATAGAGAATGAAGAGAAGCACTCTAGGTTGCTAGAAAAGAAGAATGAAGAAAATAGAAAGAGTTATGTAGAAGTACTCAAAGGAAGGAATCTTGGTCAACCAGAATCTAAGAAAACTATTGAAGATACATCTTCAAGAAGACCATCCATGTTCAAGACATAAAGAAGATTCAATTATGATCATGATCAATCAAGGAAAAAATTCAGAAGGACTACACCACAAAGAAGATCATTCACTCCCAGGTATGCAAATTTCTTTTATGGTCATTGTTTTTATTGTACTAACTTTGGACATAAGTTTGCAGATTGCAGGGATTATAAAAGAAATGTTCAAGCAAGAAATGCCTATGTGTCCCCACGTAACATTGAATGTTACAAATGCCATAACTATGGACACATAGCTAGTGATTGTAGAAGCATGATCAATACTTCCATGAAAGATAAAATTGATATAAGATGTAATAAAGTATGGATAAGAAAACATGAAGAACATGTGAACAAAGACCAGGTCCTAGAGATCGAAAGATTGACAATAAAACGAGATGAAGAAATTTCTACAGAAAAAAACAAATATGTCAGATACATAAAGCTTTGGAAAACAACTGAAAGAAAATATGAACATGTAAATAAGGAATAAGTTCAAGAGATTGTACTTTCAGGCATTGTAGTGAAAGATGAATCCGCAGATAGAAAGAAAGAAGTCAGAGCTCAGAGAGATGATGAATCTACCAACGAAGATGATGATGAATACACATCAGAGTAGGATTTGTTATGAGCCATCCGACTTAGAGACTCCCAGGTAACATGAATATTAGACAGAGGAAGTCTATGCAATAGCTGTGACAGACCAAAGAACCATCATTCGAGCAACTTGTAGAGTTTGAATAGATAGATCCATAGCAGTCAGTTAGCAGAAGTAAAATTAGTTGTAGTAGTGAATACTCCATGATAGTACAATGATAAATGGGTCAACATTATGGACAGTTGTGTAGTAGAGTCTTGGAAAATATGGACATATATGGATTCATAAGAACACTTAGCAGTTTTGGACAGATATATGATAGTGGACGAGAGCATGGATTCATAGATTGGTTCAAATACAAAGGAACATTATCATAATGGATGATAATTACATAGTAAATGGATCGAACAATGCTAATGGATTCAAAATTGACAGATATCTTTTGGACACATGTAATGCATATAGAAATTCACATTCAAAATAGAGTAATGCTCATAAACAACAATGAAAAAAATCCCTAAGAGCTATGGAAAGGAAGACCAACAAATGTGAATCATTTCAGATTATTTGGAAGAAGATGCTACATCAAAAGAGAAGATGGAAGAATGGGAAAGTTTGACTCTCGTGTGGAAAAATCAGTACTTGTTGGTTACTCAAGTACAAAGAAATAATACAAGTGTTACAATATGAGGTTGAACAAAATTGTGGAAAGCATCAATATAACAATTGATGAAACAGGTCAATGAAACAACTTTATGAAGAAGAAGCAGAAGATGAAGAAGAAATCTACATCGAACAATCATAAAGATTTCAGTTGCCAAAGAACGCATATTACATGTGAAAATTGAAGAAGTCCTTGTATGCTCTAAAATAGGCTCCTAGAGAATGGTACTCTAGACTGGATAAATATCTACAACAGGCAGGGTTCAAAAAGGAAGTTAAGACAACGACCTCTACGTCAAGGTAACCCAATATAGTATTTTATTAATTGAATTTTATGTTGATGATATTATTTTTGGAAGTAATGATGACAGGTTCAACCAGAAATTTGCAAAGGATATGCAAAATGAATTTGAAATTTCATTACTAGGAGAACTATCCTTCTTTTTGGGTCTTCATATACGTCAAAGAAACCAAGGAATTTTTATTTCTCCAACTAAGTATATCAGATAAATGTTAAATAGGTTTGGAATGGAAGATTGCAAACCAATTACCACTCCTATGCAAACCCGTTGCAAGTTGAGCAAAGATGATGATTCAAAATCTATAGACTAGAGGCAATACATGTCAATGATTGGTAAATTACTATATGTGACAACATCCAAACCATATGTAATGTAGGTAGTTGGACAGGTGGCACGATTTCAAGCATTACCAAAGGAATCACATGTATTAGCAGTGAAGAGGATTTTCAGATATCTAAAAGGAACATAAGAGTTTGGATTATGGTATCCAAAAGGAAATGATCTATCACTTATTGCCTACACAGATGTAGATTGGGCAGGTTGCATTGATGACCAATGAAGCACCAATGGAACAACGTTCTACTTGGGTGAGTGTTTAGTATCTTGGCTAAGCAAGAAACAACCATCAATATCTTTATCTACAGTCGAAGCAGAGTATATTGCAGCAACAGGATGTTTTTCTCAGGTTCTATGGATGAAACAAACTTTGACAGATATACAGGTTGAGTATGATCCCATTCCAATATATTGTGATAATACAAGCGCCATTAGTATCTCAAAGAACCTAGTGATGCACTCCAAGACGAAGCACATTCCAATAAAGCATCACTTTCTACGGGAACATGTTGCAGAGAAGAACATCAGAGTTGAATATGTGGGAACAAAAGAACAAGCGACATACATATTTACAAAACCTCTTCCAAGGGAAGACTTTGAGTATCTTCGCCAGAGACTCAGAGTAATTTCTACTCTAAAATGAATTCTTTTGAATGCTTATCTTATATGTCTTATATTTACACGAGGAAACACCATAAAGAGGACAATTCAGGTTGGAAGATCAGTTTTAGGAAGATTTTAGTCAGGGGAGAAACTCCGGATGGAAATATACCTTTGTCATTGATGAAAAAGGGGGAGAAATTTATCATATGCAAAGGTAAATGCTTGGAGAATGAGCACAGAGGCATGGTTCTAAGGGGAGCGATGGTCACAGGGGGGACATGAATGATATGACTTTAGTATTGCATCAAAGTGTTTCCATCAATGCCAAAGGGGGATATTGTTGATTATTTGGCTTGGTTGTCATTGATTTCAACCCTTGAAGAAATTTTGGTAGCACAAAGGTTTGGGTAATGGACGCAATTTTGTTTGATGTCTAATGGTATGAATTTTGATATATTTGAAGGTAATACTATTCTAGATGGATATTACATGTCATTCCATTTCTGGTGTGTTGGCAGCCAATTCACTTTTTCTATTATCCTATAAGCTGCCTACACCTTTGTCTTGCAAACATCAAGATTTTGTCGCAATTTTCAGATAAACGACATTTTCATTTCTTGCGACATTTGCACATTTGTCTTCGTAAAGTTTTCACGATTGTAAGCGTGAAAACTTCTTCTTTCGAAGTCACATTTCGATCACTATCTAAACTCTCATGATCTTTTTATCAATATGCCTACTGCGCTTATCTTTTGCTTGTCGTTATGTAGCTGGAAGAACTTTCGAACTATGCTCATTGGACATTCTTATATTGATTGTATAACTTGGTTTTATTGAGTTTGTAAGGCATTGAGCATTTGATTTGAACTTTATATGACTTGACTGATCATTAATTCTATGGAAATGCATAGGGGTTATGATTAATTTTTTCTATATATATATGATATAATCCTTATGTTAATATTTTTATAACTTTTGGCTTGTCAACTACATGAACACCGTTTGGCACCTTGGCTAAAATTTTGATTATATACATTGGCGCATAGTTGATTTTGGGTTTTGATTTATATGTCGGATGTTTGAACACTATGAAATAACGTTTGCGCGCATTGGTATACACATTTCATTTCATTAGTTGTACACATGAATTAATGGTTGAACTACTATTATGGACTGAACAACTATGTAAATTGGCAGTTGTACTTGGGTAATGAATATTATGCATGGCAGACTCCACTACCTTCGCATGCTCGCATTATGCTTATCCCTTTTGGCTCGTTCATTGCTATTAGCTCGGGTAGCTCTGCTCCTGTGTGTGTTTGTGATACAAACCCTTCCTTACCATGCATTCGGCTCCATGGCACCAGTCGTGCGAGTCGAACCCAATGGCAACCAGGCCCTATTAATGTTTGACAATGCCGGCCAAGATTTGAAAGATAGTGGATGGCTTACCTTTGTGAAACGATTTGAGGGTTTTAACCTTTGTGTAGCACGACAGTTTGTCATGACCTTCGATGGCTGTCGAGCCAAAGTAGGTGATATAAAGTTAGAGATTGATGAACAGTTTATCAGCTCAGCTACGAGGTTACCTACCTCGGGACAACGTTGGTTTAAGAATTGCAAGGTCGAGGAAGTGCCGTGGACATTGCTATTTCTATCGCGCAGAGTCACCTCTTGTGATCAAGGTATGCCCATATCTGCACTCAAACCACGATGGCACGATTTATTAATGATACTCAAATAGTTCGTGACCTGTGAAGGTCGATACGGGCTTGTGCTCCTCCACCACCTACGTTTCCTGATGATTTTTATAGGGTATCCTCTAAACATGCCTTTCTATTTTCATCGGAGCCTATTTAAAATGTCAAAGAAGTTTAAGAGGCACAAGGCTAACAACAACCTGTTTCATCATGGGCTTATTAAGCTCATCGTTGTTTATCATTTGAGTTTGCTTGGTGATAATTGGAAGGCTTTCATCGCCCGTAATGGCTTTGAAGACACCGACCCTATATAGGTTGATAAACCCGTGGTAATTGAAACCAAACCCGAACCGCCTATACCCTTACATATCCTACTGCCTAAACCCTCGGCCGACCCTCCTATCGACCTACCCGATACCGTAACTAAGAGTGCAGAGGCCATTAAAAATCCTATGAGAAAAAATCCCAAGGCAAGCCTTACTGCAAATGCCAAAGGGAAAAGGAATGCCTGACTCATTTCGAGAATGGCCAGGAACAAACCAAAACCCTCTGCCGAGTCTAACCCTATCATCTTAAGTGAGGAATCTGATTCTGATATTGAGCGTTTTCTGGCCAGCAAATACCCCTACTCGCAAGGTTTATGTCCCGAACCCTCTTATGATTTTGTATCAAACCTCCCCCCTTTCCTAAAGGAAGACCCTAACCACGCGGGTATTAAATTGCCTCGTGAAACCCTCGGTCATTCGGCCAAACCCTCGAAACCTACATAGACACCCTGTGACCAATGCAATTCATGGTTAGAACGATATTATGTTGATGTTCCTATACTCCAGTCAAAGATTCAATCTTTGGAAGACCAGATTGCCGTGCTAACTAGACAAAAAGTCAAGCTCCAAACAATAGATAAAAAGCAAAAGACAACCGGCTCCATCCTATTCAAAAACGTGGAATCAACCATGGTTGTTGTAAATTCCAAGCTGGCATAATCAAGCAGCCTCGTCGCTACACAGGTATGGTTTTGACATCGTTTTGTTTTGTAAATAATCTAGTTTGCTATATTGATTTGAATTCAACTTTTAAATAGTTCGATCACTCATCCAAATGCCTCTGTCATTCGATGATTATCCTATACATGGTTTCGTTTTGATAAAAATAGAAGGAATTTCGATTTGATATATTCATAGATTTTTATTGGATTGTAATGGTTATTCGTTTGGATTTGATTTGGTTATCCGCCTGATGGAGTTAACAAAATTGTTGGATCGTGTTCAATTCGATTCGTTTTGTGTGCACTCCCAACAGGAATATTTTCACGCCCAATTTAGAATATGATTCATTTGGATTTGATTTCGTTATGATCTACATGCTATGATTGGTAAATGAGTTTATTGTTACGATGCTGTGTCATGTGATGTTCTGTCGTTTCCAAGTTAAGGATAACGACTCTGTTTCTTTGGTGAAAACAATACGCTCAAATAACATTCGCGCCCGAATCGGGAAATGAATCTGAATCATAAAAACTATGTGAAAACCTTAGCCAATCGATTTTCTCTTATTCTAATTTGGCAAGTTTTTCCTGAGAGTCGAGTTCAGATTATAATTGATGCTCTGTATTTTAAATTTGTGAAATGAATTGGTCAAACCCTGTTATGATTCATTGATTGAAACGATTGTAATCAAAATTAATCGATCCTGTTTGCTCACTGTGCAATGATAAACGATCAAAATCTATAACAAACTCTGTTTGATTTATCCTGTTACGATTTTGTTTGTGATAGTTACGAGACAGTTACGATTTGAATTCGTTCACAGCCTAAAACGATTGATATACAGTTATCGTGATAATCCTGTTCGATTCACAAGTGTAACGAAGTGTTTGTGATCTGTTTTGTTTTCAATTGAATATCATAACGATTTCATAACTGATGGATTCGGTTTGTTGAGAAACGATTACGATGCTATTACATATGATTTCATTTACCCGATTTATGACAATAATAGAAACAGAGTATTGCTATCTCTGTATTCGGTTAAATGATGTGGATCCTGTTGGTTCAATTATTTCAAACTAAATGATTTGTTCTCAGATATTTCTTGAATGATGATTAAATTTAATTCTTTGAAAAGATTTGAATTAATCTCAAATGTCGATTCTGTATCTTATTTAGACTAGCTACAGAATCGCATGATTCTGTAGCTAGTCTATAGGATTAGGTTTTTATTGTTTTATTAATAAAATATCTCTCTAACTTGTCTATTTCTGACCTGTTTCAGGTAAATTCGAATTGCATGATACATGTTGGGCAGTTCAAGAGGATGTTTAGATATTTTTATTTTATTTTAATTTCCTAGTTTAGACAACTGTGGGATATATCCCCGGATTTTTTGTAAACAGTTTTAACTTCCACAGGGAAGTTTTACCCTGTGGAGAAACTTATAAATACTTATTATTTTTGTAATAATGATCATCCTCATTCGTGGGAGAACAAGGATATGGAATTCTAATACAAACAGAGACAGAAATTGATGTTCTTCTACAGCTTTAGCTTTTCATGATATCAATCTTTTGTTTCATGTTTATGTTTATCAATTTGTATTTGATTAGTGACTACTTTAGCTATCACAGTCTTTGCAAAATGATATGGTTGAATTAAAGTGATCCATGTCTGTTTTCTTTCACCAATTTTAAGAGTACAACAATTACTTAGTTCAACTTATGAATGGCAGATTTCTCTTCTTCATCAACTGAACTATCATCTATAAATCTTTGCATACAGGTTTATCTAATTGTAGAGATTTGTAAATTATAAGATTGTTGTTGTTAATTTTTCAAAATCCCAACCCAGTTTCAGTCTCACTGAATATTCAGCCAAATTTCAATGCCAAACTCAGTTTCAGCACTGTTTCAGCATATGTTACAGCCTTGTGTTTCAGCATATACTCACAGCGGTGTTTTAGCATATGACTCAGCACTGTGTTTCAGCATATACTACAGCCTGGTGTTTCAGCATATACTACAGCCTGGTGTTTCAGCATATGCTACAGCCTGGTGTTTCAGCATATACTCACAGCGGTGTTTTAGCATATGAATCAGCACTGTGTTTCAGCATATACTACAGCCTGGTGTTTCAGCATATACTATAGCCTGGTGTTTCAGCATATGCTACAGCCTGGTGTTTCAGCATATGTTACAGCTTGGTGTTTCAACATATAAAAACTTAACAGAAAATAAATTTCAGAACTGAAACATGAGGATTTTGAACATCGTTTTCAACGCAGAAATAAAATATCAGCAATATGCAAAACTCAGAAAATATAGACACAAAGAATTTCGGTCTAACTTCGACCCT
>ML800620.1:24852-63280 GCA_009831015.1 Picea engelmannii
TGTTTGTTTCTTCTTCTTGTTTGGACACTGTCCTGCATAGTGCCCAAACTTATGGCAAGCAAAGCACTTGACTTTGCTCATATCTTTCTTCCCTTCACCCTTGGGCTTCTATCCTCCCTTTGGACCCTTTCTGAACTTCTTCTGGCTAGTGGTAGAAAGAGCCACATTCTCCTCCTCATGACCTGTAGATGAACTGCCATGCACATAACCTCTTCGGGTCTCCTCCTGAACAAAGTCATCCCAAATACGTTTCCAACCGGGAAGCTTCTCCCTAGCAACAATGCCCTCCACAAAAATAGCCCATTGTTTGGAAACACCATTCAATGCTATTCTCACAAGATCACTGTCAGCTATGGCTTCCCCCACAACTCCAATCTCATTCCTCACCTGTGTCAATCTAGTAAGGTATGTGACCACATTTTCAGCCTTGGTCATTTTTATGTTCTTTAGTTTTTCCCTCAAAACCATCTTTCGGTTCTCATTTGTACTCTGGTACAATTTAGTCAAAGACTCCCACATCTCATAGGCATGTGTCTTCCCCGTCAAGTGAGGAATCAACTGATCCTTGATGGCATCAAGAATAAATCTCTTAGCCTTGATACTCTTCTTATTATAGGCTACAAGAAGAGTAACATCAGTAGGTACCACAACAGGATGAGTAGTGGTATTCTCCACAATGTACCGCAACTCGTTCTCTTGCAAAAGCAAGATCATCCTCTCCTTCCAAGCACCAAAATTTGCTGCCCCATCAAGTCTGTCTTCAACCCTCAAACCAGTAGCCAAGACCCTCTTTTTGCTGAAAATCACAAATTCAAAAATCTGCCCTGTGAAGTGACTCCTGTCCCTACTTTCTGTTTGCTGAAATTCTACTTCTCTTCAACTCAGCTCTGATACCATGTTAAGTTTTCAAAATCCCAACCCAGTTTCAGTCTCACTGAATTTCAGCCAAATTTCAATGCCAAACTCAGTTTCAGCACTGTTTCAACATATGTTACAGCCTTGTGTTTCAGCATATACTCACAGCAGTGTTTCAGCATATGACTCAGCACTGTGTTTCAGCATATACTACAGCCTGGTGTTTCAGCATATACTACAGCCTGGTGTTTCAGCATATGCTACAGCCTGGTGTTTCAGCATATACTCACAACGGTGTTTCAGCATATGACTCAGCACTGTGTTTCAGCATATACTACAGCCTGGTGTTTTAGCATATACTACAGCCTGGTGTTTCAGCATATTCTACAGCCTGGTGTTTCAGCATATGCTACAGCCTGGTGTTTCAGCATATAAAAACTTAACAGAAAATAAATTTCAGAACTGCAACATGAGGATTCTGAACATCATTTTCAACGCAGAAATAAAATATCAGCAATATGCAAAACTCAGAAAATATAGACACAAAGAATTTCGGTCTAACTTCGACCCTGGAAAAACCCACAAGGGAAAAACCAGTTAGAGAGGGCTTTGTATTATTTATGAGCTTCTGAGAAATTCTTTTACAACATATTCATCTTCAGATATTTACACAAACTTATTTGGACATTCATGTAGCTTTGCTCCTCAATTTCTGAACCAGAAATTCGTACAACTGTACGACAATTAATGTTGTATGGACTGTCACGAAATTCGTGCCAAAAATCTGCTAAGATTCAATTTTTGTGCCACTCAATGTTATTCGACAACCTTGGAATGCATGCCAATACTCCCAGAAATTGCAGTTGTTGTCTCTTTTCTTCAGCTCGACCTCTCTCTTGCTCTCTCTTGTTCTCTCAACAAGAATTCTTGAGCTCCTCTTGTTCTCTCAACAAGAATGCTTCAACTTCATCTTGCTCTTGGCATCTCACCAAAAAGCCTCTTGGCCTCTCACCAAGATTTCTTTTAACTTCCAAGAATGGGTGCGCCCATTTGCCTTAATCAACCTCATGAGGGAAGGTGAGGAGTTTTCTAATCTAACAGCTGGGATTAGATTAGATGGGTGGCTGAGATTTGGTGTCTCTTCACTCACCCTCACTTTAATCATAAATTTATCTTTTAATTTGCATCTCACAAATTAATTTGACTAAGACCCATATTCGACAATTTCTCCCCCTTAGGCGCCTAGGGAAGAGAAACACTTGCCTTGGTACTTTATTTTAATTTAAAATTTAACAGTTGTTTCTTTTATGTCTTGTTTGTCATGTATTCAACTTGCAGAGCATTGCAGTGTATCGTTTACGAGAAGCTTCAGGATTATTCGGTGCGAGTTTCCTTCCTCCGATCTGCTTGAACAACCATCATACACAGGACAAATCTGGAGCATTTCCAGGTCTGTTTGTTGTTTATTTGTTTAGTATATTTGTTAGTATTTTAGTTAGATATATGTGTAGTTAGTATATTAGATTGTTTAATTTCAGTAAGATTTATTTCTTGTTCATAAAATCAAAAAATTAACAAAAATATATTTCTCTGTCTTAGAGCAGAAAGCAAACGAGTTTTTTAGGTTTTATTCAAATCTGTGAATTATAGATATTGTATACTTTGTGAATAAGTTATATTTCAGTTAGTAGTTAGTATAGTAGTAATTAGTAGTTTGTATATATAGTTAGTTAGATTAGCTTAGTTTGTTTTAATAGTTAGTTTTAATTAGATCAGTTTATTAGTTTGTTTTATTTAGTGTTAGTTAGTTTAGTTTGTTTTATTTAGTTTTAGTTAGATTAGTTAGTTTAGAATAGTTTTTCTTTTTGTTTTATTTAGGACCTTAGATCGGATAACGAAGACGCTAAACCCGTCAGGGTGGTTCATCCCAAACGGCTTGGGTTATTAGACAACCCCGGACCGGTTCCACTCTCTCAGTTGATGGACAGTCAATTTCTCCCATCAACAAATGGCGCTAGAGGGAGGGGATAAACTTAATTAATGGCACGAGGCAGTCGCAAGACTCCTCCACCCCCTAATCGCTCCCCTATAGTGACTAGAATCCGTTCACACGATAATATTCCCCTTCAAACAACAACTACTTCAACTGACGATCCACAGATCACAGTTGAACCAACAACCCCTAATCCTACAGGTGGTGACATACAAGAGATTGTACGCCAATCTCTCATTAAAACACATAGTGCCTTAGCTCGTCTTAGGCAACCAATCCATCCATGGGGCCAACCTTTGGATTTCTCTGATATCAGAGAACAATTAGGTGGCACTGATCCTACTGTGAATCCTCCAGATCCAATCTTAAATCCTACTGCAGGAGTATCTGGGATACCTCCTTCACCACCTCCATCATCTCCTTCCTCCTCTGGAGGAGATTCTTCTGATGAAAGAAATTCACCCTCTCAGCCTTCCACACCTACTACCCCAATGGCAAATTAGAACAACCCTGCTAGACCTTGGCTTGATCAGGATGTTGTAGTTGTACCTGGAGCCCAACACCCTTTACCTAAACACCCGGAGAAATGGCTTCCCAAGTTTGATCCCGACTCAAAACAGATAGCTAAAGATCATATCAAAAAATTTATGTTAGCCATTAGACTCCGCAATGTTGAACATGAAGACGTTGTCTGTAGGTTGTTCCCTTACACTTTCGAGGGTAATGCATCCACATGGTACTTTTCCCAACAACCCCATACCATCGTGTCTTGGGAAAATTTTGAGTCATGCTTTTTGGAAAAGTTCGGAGACGGTAAACCTTCAAAAATCCTGGTCATTGATCTTTCTAGATTAAGAATGAACCCAAAAGAAAAAGTTAAAGACTTTAATCAAAGATTATTAACTCTTAAAAACCGAATCCCTGCCGAGAGTCTTATAATAGCTTACTACACTAAATCTCTACATCAAAGTATAACTATTTGGGTTAAGCAATCTAAGAAATCTACGTTATTAGAAGCCTTCGAGGAGGCCAACCAGATTGAAAAATACATACTTGGCCTTAAGGACTCTTCTAGCAACGAAACAGAGGCTAGTTCTACTCCCAAAAATAAGATTGAAATTCTCTCCAGACCCACTCAAAGTAAAACACAACCTGAAAACTCTGATTTGGAAAATTTAACTAAAGTTGTTCAAAAAATATCAAATCAAGTTATAGACTTAAAAAGGTCAACTGAAGAAGCTTCCTCGAGTAAAGGACCCTACAAACCTCCTTTCTCGAAACCTTTTCCTACCAACCGACCTAGTCCAACCACCGAGGGCCTTAATCTAGAAAGTTTGCAATGTGCTCTTCAAACAATTCTAGAAGCCCAAGATAACTTGATACCCCCTGAGACCCCTCAGGAGGTAGTTGAACAAGAAACGGTTCAAGAAGAAGAGTCTTCTCCAAATGTCTTTGGACACTTCTTGCATATCCTCTTTCAAGCTAACTTCGAGACTGTTCACCCTTATAATACTAGGAGTAAGACAACAAACAAGCCTTCTACCGAAAACACTACAACTTCACCTCCAAATCCATCTAAATCAACTGAGACTAAACAGAGTAATGTGAACCCCAACTTAGATTATGATGTTGTTGAAGATCTTAAAAAGTTAAGGGCAAACATTTCCATTTATGAGTTATTGAAATTTCCTTTTCTGCTTCAAAAAATGTTGCAAAATATTTCAGAGAATGGCAAGAATGGTAATTCAAGTGGTAACAAGGTTGTGCAAAGCAAAGTCCCTCAGAAGACTTCCACTAAAAATAATCTTGATCCTCAAGATAAAGGAAGCCTTCTTGTAGTCCCTGTAAATAATGTAAATAATGTAGATAAAGTAGCATTAGAAATTGCGAGTAAGAAACCACAAGCTATTACTCCTAGTACTGGCAAAAATGTACCTCCTTTTCTTTTAACTTTCGAGATTTTCAACAGAAATGTGCATAATTGCATGGTGGACTCAGGAGCGTCATCCAATGTGATGCCTTGGTCTGTCTGCCAAAAGATTAACGCTTAAGTGGAACCATCTGCTTTAAAAATCATACAACTTGATCGGACAAATGTTAAAGTTATAGGCGAACTAAAAAATGTATTGATTAGATTATCATTTAACCCCAAGGTTCATCAGGTTATTGATATAATCGTTGTGGATATTCCAGAAGTGTATGGTCTATTTTTAAGCAGGGACTGGTCGGAGCAGCTACATGGTTACTTCGCGACAGACTGGTCTCACTTATGGCTCCCAGAGAACGGTAAGCCTAACAAGATCAGGGTGAATCATGAGCATTACCTTAAGTTCACGGTCAAAGATTTGAACAATCCTAACGAACCATATATGCCTTCTGTTGATTCACCTGAAGTCCAAGGGATGAACACTTTCTTCGAAAATTTCATGGCTGAGGCTTCACCTATCATCAATCCAGAACAAATGTCCGAGATTGTAGCATATATGCAACCAACAGCTTCTATGCAACAGTCCCATGAGCCCGATGGAAATCAAATTTGGTCTCTATATTTCGATGGTTCTAAGTCTAAAGAAGGAGCTAGTGCAGGCTGCATCATTATCGATCCGGAAGGTAACAAGACATTAATGGCTTGTAGACTAGAATTTGAATGTACTAATAATACTGCAGAATATGAGGCTTTACTGCAAGGTCTCAGAAAATCTTTGGATATGAACATTCAAAATTTAACCATTTTTTGCGACTCTGAAATAGTGGTTAGACAGGTAAGAGATTCTATAAACTGTCTTTCCCCTCATCTCAAAAGTTACCAGTCTGAGGTATGGAGTTTAATGAATAAATTTTCTGCGTTCAATATAAATTCCATTCCTAGATTGAATAACGCTGAAGCAGATTTATTAGCTAATGTAGCTTCTAAACTTCTTCCTGCAGAAGGCTTGTCCCCAGACGCATTCTCCGTGGAGCTATTGTTTCAACCATATGTTCCTGACAATATCACAAACTGGAGAGTATTTGATGATGATCAGCAGATCATTAACTTTCTGCACATGGAAGAAACCTTTCAAGGCACGATGATAGATGAATGCACGCACGATGACAATTTGCACGATTTTACGGTAATACCTGATCCGAAATCTCCTGAAGCTCTGTCGGACATGGTAAATTCCATACCCAAATCTATAGTTAGATTAGAGAAGTTTTATGATTTTGAAGATAAATTTAAAAAGACGATCAATTGTAAAACTAATAGTTCCTCGTTGTCTTATGAAAAAGTGAACTTAGGAACTGATGAAAAACCTCAATGCATTAATCTAGGATTGGGATGTTCTCGACAAGAAAAATTTGCATTCATTAAATTATTCAAAGAATTTAAAGATGTATTCGCATGGACGTATGATGATCTTAAAACTTTCGACCCTAATATCATACAGCATGTCATCCCGATGAAGCCCCAAACCTTACCCTTCCAACATAAATTGAGGAAAATGCATCCTAAACTTGAACCGACCATTCAAAAATAATTGAATAAACTCCTAAGTGCTAAAATCATTTTTCCTGTTAGGAACACTCAATGGGTTTCCAACCTTGTCCCAGTGCGGAAGAAAAACGGGGAAATCCGACTTTGTGTCGATTTCCGAAACCTTAATAGAGTGTCTGATAAAGATAACTATCATGTCCCGCCCATGGAACAGATCCTTCAACAGGTATCTGGTTCCGAGAGGCTATCCTTATTGGATGGTTTCTCTGGATACAACCAAGTCCTGATGTCTCCACCAGACCAGCTAAAAACTACCTTCCGTATCCCGTGGGGCACTTATGCTTATCGCAAAATTCCTTTTGGATTGATTAACGTTGGTGCCACTTTTCAGAGAGCAATGGACATTGCTTTCCGAGGCTTAATCAATCAATCCATCGTAGTTTACTTAGATGATGTGACTGTATTTTCAAAAAACAAAAACGATCATCTAACTCACTTACGAGCCGTCCTGCTGCGATGTCGTAAATACGACATCTCCTTGAACCCCAAGAAGTCCATCTTTGCAGTGGAACAGGGTAAACTCCTAGGATTCATTGTGTCTAGTGATGGGATGATTATTGACCCTAAAAGGACTCAATTCATCGCTAAACTTCCCCCTCCTACATCCAAAAAATCCATGCAGTCTTTCTTAGGCCAAATTAACTTCGTGAGAAGATTTGTCCCCAGCTTCTCCGAAATGGTCAGACCATTACAAAAACTGATTAAGAAAGACACCCAATATCACTGGGGATCCCCAGAAAACCAATCTTTTAATGCAATAAAGAAGGCCATAATAGACGCTCCATCTCTCATGAGCCCTGACTTCTCTCAAGATTTTACACTCTATACTTTTGCCTCTGACCGTTCCTATGCCGCCGTCCTAACTCAGAAGAATGCCGAGAACAACGAAGTGCCCATCTCCTTTATGATCTCTTCTTTCAAAGGTGTCTAACTTAACTACCCAGTGGTTGATTGGCAAGCCTACACTGGTTTCAAAGCAGTTAAGCATTTCCGGTCCTATCTTTTGAAGTCAAGGACGAAAGTCGTTGTCCCCTACCCTGTCGTGAGGAACTTGTTAGTACAGAAGGAGTTAGGAGAGAAGAGAGCTAACTGGGTGACCTCCTTGCAGGAGTATGACTTAGAAATCACCCCAGCTCAGATTGTGAGAGGCCAAGGGTTGTGTAAGTTGGTTGTTGATTCGGAAACAGGACAGCAAGAAGATAGTGATACGTAAAACCCAGGACAAAGCGATCAAAGCCTAATCTGTTGTGCAAAAAACCTTGTTAGTCCTTGGTTTGACGATATAAGATTATGTCTTGAACATGGATCAGCCCCCCATCACCTTGACCCTGCTAAAAGAAGAGCGCTGAGACTGAAGTCTTCCTCCTTTCATCTGGTTAGCAGTATCCTGTTTCATCAGAGTTTTGACGGCGTACTGATGCGTTGTCTTGAAAAAGATGAAGCAGAAAAAGTCTTGCTCGAGTTGCATGCAGGAGAAGCTGGTGGCCACTTCGGTGGTGACACCATTGCTCATAAGGTTCTGAGAGCTGGTTATTACTGGCCCACGCTGTTTAGAGATGCCCATGCCTTGTGTCGTAAATGTATCATCTGTTAGAAAGCATCAGGGCGGTTACAAAAACCAGCCTTCCCCTTGGAACCCGTTTCAGTAGATTCTCCTTTCTAGAAATGGGGCCTTGATATCATAGGTCCGATTAACCCTCCGTCCTTGCAACAACACAAGTATATTTTGACAGCCACAGATTATTTTACTCGATGGTCTGAAGTTGTTGCGTTAAGAATTGTCAACACCAGTTAGGTAATTGCCTTTCCAAATTCGAATATCATCACTCATTTCGGTATCCCTGATTGTCTGGTCTTTGATAATGCTTCATATTTTTCTTCTCTTGAGATGAGCGAGTTCGCTTTGGAAAAAGGAATTAAGTTGAAGTATTCTGCTAGTTACTACCCCCAGGGAAACGGATTAGCAGAATCAACAAACAAGAATGTAATCAAAATAATCAAGAGAACTGTGGTTGAAAATCACAAGAATTGGCACAATGCATTGTTGAACGCACTGTGGGCTGATAGGGTAACACCAAAATCCGTTGTGGGTAACTCCCCCTTTTTTCTCGTTTATGGCAGAGAAGCAATTCTGCCACCTCACATTCTTCTTCCTTCCCTTCAGTTGTCACAAAATGTCCAAGAAGAATATTGTCCCCCTTTAGAAAACCGAATTAATGCTTTGATGAAGCTAGAAGAAGTAAGATCCCAAGCTAAGCGTAAGTTAGATCAACATCAACAATTGGTTAAAAGCTGGTTCAATTATAATTCTGCTTCTGATAGGAATTTTGAAGTAGGCGATCTCGTCTTGAAGTGGGACAAACCGCATGAGGGAAAGGGAGAGCACAAAAAATTTCAAAACTTATGGCTTGGGCCATTTTTAATTGCTGAAAAGTTGGGTCCTAGTTCTTTTCGCTTGCAAAATCTCGAAGGGCATCTTGACACCTACCCGGTGAATGGACAAGCCCTGAAAAGATACTTTGCATGATAGTTACCCTTGTATATTATGTAAATATTTCATTTTTGTTTGCATCTTCGTTTTCTTTCTGTTTTGATTTTGATTTGAATTTATCAGTTTTTTGTGTTTTTTGAAAAATACACATACCTGTACACTGAGCTATTCAGACAAAGACGATAAGAGATTTTCTTCGCTGAAATAACTTTTGAAAAATTTGTACAAACATCAATGATATATTGCTGAAGATGATATCTGTGTTGGAAAATTTTGTTATTTGAAAGAAGTTTACTGATTTCAATCTCTGAGCAAAGCTTGTCAAGATCATCTATTATCTTTTGACGCTGTCCCTTTTCCGTAAAGGAATGACTCAAAATATGTCTCCCTGTCGTAGGAAGTTGTTTTTTTAAATAAAACATCTCTGGAGCTAAATAAAGGATAGTTCTAAAAAATTCTGATGAGGTCTGAAAAAATATGTTAAAATATCAAGATTTTCAGCGTCGCCCCGCTCAACTATATACCTATGAAAAACAAAATAAAATATGAATAAGAGCTGTGGGAAGTGTTTGTAAACCCATCGGGATGCTGAACAGGTCTGCTGGCAGCGGGTAAATGCATGCATGGTGCCAAGACAACTTCGTCGGGGTATTGAACAGGCCTGCTAGCAGCGAAGCAATGTCGGGTATATGAAAATTTGTAAAAAAAAAAGAAAGAAACCTCTTTAATGTCCTTTATTCTGATCCAGAAATTCTTAACAGGATACAGATGTCCGAGTGGGTTAAATGGAAACCCTGTCGAGGCTATGGACGCCTGCTGGCAGCAGTGGCCATGCCAACAATATTGGAGATTTTATCTTTAATATCGTGACTTGCTGATCTTAAGACTGTTATTGGTTTTCATCTTTTGAAACACTGCTGGAAAAGATGGTTAATGATGATGTTTGTAAGATTTTCTGGTTGTTATTTTTGAGTTGAAATTTTCAATGTTGTCCTAATCTGAATTTGTTTCTTTTGACAGAGATAACTTCTTCTACCAGTGTGTCGCCATTGTTCGCAGCCAATTCACTTTTTCTATTATCCTATAAGCTGCCTACACCTTTGTCTTGCAAACATCAAGATTTTGTCACAATTTTCAGATAAATGACATTTTCATTTCTTGCGACATTTGCACATTTGTCTTCGTTAAGTTTTCACGACTATAAGCGTGAAAACTTCTTCTTTCGAAGTCACATTTCGATCATTATCTGAACTGTCATGATATTTTTATTGATATATCGATATGGCTACTGCGCTTATCTTTTGCTTGTCGTTATGTAGCTGGAAGAACTTTCGAACTATGCTCATTGGATATTCTTATATTGATTGTATAACTTGGTTTTATTGAGTTTGTAAGGCATTGAGCATTTGATTTGAACTTTATATGACTTTCCTAATCATTAATTCTATGGAAATGCATAGGGGTTATGATTAATTTTTTCTATATATATATGATATAATCCTTATGTTAATCTTTTTATAACTTTTGGCTTGTCAACTACATGAACACCGTTTGGCACCTTAGCTAAACTTTTGATTATATACATTGGCGCATAGTTGATTTTGGGATTTGATTTATATGTCGGATGTTTGAACACTATGAAATAACGTTTGTGCGCATTGGTATACACATTTCATTTCATTAGTTGTACACATGACTTAATGGTTGAACTACTATTATGGACTGAACAACTATGTAAATTGGCGGTTGTACTTGGGTAATGAATATTTTGCATGGCAGACTCCACGACCTTCGCATGCTCGCATTATGCTTATCCCTTTTGGCTCGTTCATTGCTGTTAGCTCAGGTAGCTCTGCTCCTATGTGTGTTTGTGATACAAACCCTTCCTTACCATGCATTTGACTCCATGGCACCAGTCGTGTGATTCGAACCCAATGGCAACCAGGCCCTGTTAATGTTTGACAATGCCCGCCAAGATTTGGAAGACAGTGGATGGCTTACCTTTGTGAAACGATTTGAGGGTTTTAACCTTTGTGTAGCACGACAGTTTGTCATGACCTTCGATGGCTGTCGAGCCAAAGTAGGTGATACACAGTTAGATATTGATGAACAGTTTATCATCTCAGCTACAGGGTTACCTACCTCAGGACAGCGTTGGTTTAAGAATTGCAAGGTCGAGGAAGTGTCATGGACATTGTTGTTTATATCATGCAGAGTCACCTCTTGTGACCGAGGTATGCCCATCTCTGCACTCAAACCACGATGGTACGATTTATTAATGCTACTCAAACAGTTTGTGACCTGTGAAGGTCGATACGGGCTTTTGTTCCTCCACCACCTACGTTTGCTGATGATTTTTATAGGGTATCCTCTAAACATGCCTTTCTATTTTCATCGAAGCCTGTTTAAAATGTCGAAGAAGTTTAAGAGGCACAAGGCTAACAACAACCTGTTTCATCATGGGCTTATTAAGCTCATCGTTTTTTATCATTTGAGTTTGCTTGGTGATAATTGGAAGTCTTTCATCACCCATAATGGATTTGAAGACACCGACCCTATACAGGTTGATAAACCCGTGGTAATTGAAACCAAACCCGAACCGCCTATACCCTTACATCTCCTACTGCCTAAACCCTCGGACGACCCTCCTATCGACCTACCCGACACCGTAACTAAGAGTGCAGAGGCCATTAAAAAGCCTATGAGCAAAAATCCCTAGGCAAGCCTTACTGCAAATGCCAAAGGGAAAAGGAATGCCCGTCTCATTTCGAGAATGGCCAGGAACAAACCAAAACCCTCTGCCGAGTCTAACCCTATCATCTTAAGTGAGGAATCTGATTCTGATATTGAGCGTTTTCTGGCCAGCGAATACCCCTACTCGCAAGGTTTATGTCCTGAACCCTCTTATAATTTTGTATCAAACCTTCCCCCTTGCCTAAAGGATGACCCTAACCACCCGGGTATTAAATTGCCTCGTGAAACCCTCGGTCATTCGGCCAAACCCTCGAAACCTACACAGACACCCTGTGACCAATGCAATTCATGGTTAGAATGATATTATGTTGATGTTCCTATACTCCAGTCAAAGATTCAATATTTGGAAGACCAGATTGTCGTGCTAACTAGACAAAAATCCAAGCTCCAAGCAACAGATAAAAAGAAAAAGACAACCGGCTCCATCCTGTTCAAAAACGTGGAATCAGCCGCGACTGTTGTAAATTCCAAGATGGAATAATCAAGCAGCCTCATCGCTACACAGGTATGGTTTTGACATCGTTTTGTTTTGTAAATAATCTAGTTTGCTATATTGATTTGAATTCATCTTTTAAATAGTTCGATCACTCATCCAAATGCCTCTGTCATTCGATGATTATCTTGTACATGGTTTCATTTTGATAAAAATAGAAGGAATTTCGATTTGATATATGATTTGTTCATAGATTTTTATTGGATTGTAGTGGTTATTCATTTGGATTTGATTTGGTTATCCGCCTGATGGAGTTAACGAAATTGTTGGATCATGTTCAATTCGATTCGTTTTGTGTGCACTCCCAACAGGAAGCTTTTCATGCCCAATTTAGAATATGATTCATTTGGATTTGATTTCGTTATGATCTACATGCTATGATTGGTAAATGAGTTTATTGTTACGATGCTGTGTCATGTGATGTTTTGTTGTTTCCAAGTTAAGGATAATGACTCTGTTTCTTTGGTGAAAATAATACGCTCAAATAACATTCGTTTCCGAATCGGGAAATGAATCTGAATCATAACAACTATGTGAAAACCTTAGCCAATCAATTTGCTCTTATTCTAATTTGGCAAGTTTGTCCTGAGAGTTGAGTTCAGATTATAATTGATACTCTGTATTTTAAATTTGTGAAATGAATTGGTCAAAACCTATTATGATTCGTTGATTGAAACAATTGTAATCAAAATTAATCGATCATGTTTGCTCACTGTGCAATGATAAACGATCGAAAGCTATAACAAACTCTGTTTGATTTATCCTATTACGATTTTGTTTGTGATTGTTACGAGACAATTATGATTTGAATTCGTTCGCAACCTAAAACGCTTGATATACAATTATCGTGATAATCTTGTTCGATTCACAAGTGTAATGAAATGTTTGTGATCTGTTTTGTTTTCAATTGAATATCATAACGATTTCATAACTGATGGATTTGGTTTGTTGAGAAACGATTACGATGCTGTTACATATGATTTCATTTACTCGACTTATGATAATAATCGAAACAAAGTATTGCTATGTCTGTATTAGGTTAAATGATGTGGATCCGGTTGGTTCAATTATTTCAAACTAAATGATTCGTTCTCAAATATTTCTTGAATGATGATTAAATTTAATTCTTTGAAAAGATTTGAATTAATCTCAAATGCCGATTCTGTATCTTATTTAGACTAGCTACATAATCGCATGATTCTGTAGCTAGTCTATAGGATTAGGTTTTTATTGTTTTATTAATAAAATATCTCTCTAACTTGTCTATTTCTGACCTGTTTCAGGTAAATTCGAATTGCATGATACATGTTGGGCAGTTCAAGAGGATATTTGGATATTTTTGTTTTATTTTAATTTCCTAGTTTAGACAACTGTGGGATATATCCCCAGATTTTTTGTAAACAGTTTTAACTTCCACAGAGAAGTTTTACCCTGTGGAGAAACTTATAAATACTTATTATTTTTGTAATAATGATCATCCTCATTCGTGGGAGAACAAGGATATGGAATTCTAATACAAACAAAGACAAAAATTGATGTTCTGCTACAGCTTTAGCTTTTCATGATATCAATCTTTTGTTTCATGTTTATGTTTATCAATTTGTATTTGATTAGTGACTACTTTAGCTATCACAGTCTTTGCAAAATGATATGGTTGAATTAAAGTGATCCATGTCTGTTTTATTTCACTAATTTTAAGAGTACAACAATTACTTAGTTCATCTTATGAATGGCAGATTTCTCTTCTTCATCAACTCAACTATCATCTAGAAATATTTGCATACAGGTTTATCTAATTGTAGAGATTTGTAAATTATAAGATTGTTGTTTCTTTTATGTCTTGTTTGTCCTGTATTCAACTTACAGAGCATTGCACTGTATCGTTTATGAGAAGCTTCAGGATTATTCGGTGCGAGTTTCCTTCCTTCGATCTGCTTGAACAACCATCATACACAGGACAAATCTTGAGCGTTTCCAGGTCTGTTTGTTGTTTATTTGTTTAGTATATTTGTTAGTATTTTAGTTAGATATATGTGTAGTTAGTATATTAGATTGTTTAATTTCAGTAAGATTTATTTCTTGTTCATAAAATCAAAAAATTAACAAAAATATCTTTCTCTGTCTTAGAGCAGAAAGCAAACGAGTTTTTCAGGTTTTATTCAAATCTGTGAATTGTAGATATTGTATACTTTGTGAATAAGTTATATTTCAGTTAGTAGTTAGTATAGTAGTAATTAGTAGTTTGTATATATAGTTAGTTAGATTATCTTAGTTTGTTTTAATAGTTAGTTTTAATTAGAAGTTTGTTTTATTTAGTGTTAGTTTAGTTTAGTTTGTTTTATTTAGTTTTAGTTAGATTAGTTAGTTTAGAATAGTTTTTATTTTTGTTTTATTTAGGACCTTAGATCGGCTAACGGAGCCACTAAACCCGTCAGGGTGGTTCATCCCAAACGGCTTGGGTTATTAGACAATCCCGGACCGGTTCCACTCTCTCAGTTGACGGACGGTCAATTTCTCCCGTCAACACGGTGGTATGTGGAACGTCACATAACTCCTCACGGTTAGAGAGTTATGACCATGTGAAGTTGAATAACCCTCATGAGTCATCTAGAAGCCCCAAAAGGTCAAAGTAGTCAAAGTGTTTGCAAAGAAGAAATTATTTAAATAATAAAGTGAAGTGATGAGTGTATTATATCTCAAAGAGGATGGAAATTTTTTTATTTAAATAATAAAGTTAATGGAAAACTTACTAATTATGGAAAGTGGTTAAGTTATGTGGACAAGTGGTTATAAGTGGGTTAACCCTAAAATAAGGTAAGTGGGTTAACATGGTTAAAATATAACCCCTTGAGGATGCTACATGCAAATATAAATAAGAGGCAAGGCTCTCTCATTTAAATACACTTGAACCTATTGAATATCATTGAATATCTATTTTGTGAAAGGTTATTTGGGAAGGTATTATTGATAGAGAAAAGTGCAGAAGGAAAAGTGCAACAGAAAAATCACGCCATAAAAAGTGTGGCAGAAAAATCACGGCAGAAAAAGTGCGACAGAAGAATCGTGGAAAAAAAAGTGTGGCAGAAAAAGTGCAGCAGAAAAAGTTCCGCAGAAAAAGTGCGGCAGAAAAATCGTGGCAGAAAAATTGTGGCAGAAAAGGTGCGGCAGAAAAATCATTGCAGAAAAAGTGTGGAAAAAAAATTGCGGCAACAACATGGTTGGGGTCTATTTATGAGAGATATTGCACATCTTGTTTGAGGTATGTTTTGTGAGCTAGGGTTTATCTCTTGAGATGGTATTGGATGTTCAGTATTGCTACATATATCATATTTGTTGAGGGATACAGTTGGTATTTGGAATATGGGTATTGGTCTTTTGGTTGTGATGTGTTGCTAAAGTTGTTGGTTTAGCTTGAGGATATATACCAAAGGTTGTGGCACATGGTTTTATGTAAGGATTTATGGTATTTGGTTATGGATAGCATGATGTATTTCTAGAGAAATTTTGATGGTTATATTGGTATATGTATTTGGTATATGGTTGAGGTACATGTTGGGTACATGGTTGAGACAAGTAGTTGATGAGTTGGCACATACATGAGGTGTATAGTTGATGATGTTGGTACATCTTGACGAGTCATAGTTTATGTGTATTTGATGCATGATTGGTACATATTTGGTGCATGGTTGATGCACTCATTGATGATACAGGTTGAGGTACAGGTTGGTGCATGGTTGATGCACTTTTTATGGTACAGGTTGATTACATGTTGTTTGGACAGGTTATTGTGATAGGTTATTTGTACAGGTTTGGTGCATGGTTTATGAATTTGTTTATGGTACAGGTTGAGGTACATGTTAGCACAATTTATTGGTATAGGTTTTTATAGATTGATTACAGGTTTATTGGTACATGTTTACATCAATATATCTCATAGTTATAGTGTGACAATGGTTCCATCATTCTACTTATACGTTAAGGCGATTGGACAGAGAAAGGACATGTGGTTGTAGCCACCTTCCAGTAGTATCCGGAGAACATAAGGGGTTGTGGCCTTATTCTAGTTGTAGCTAGAGAATTATAGAGTTGGAGCTTCCCTCAGGTTGTAGCCTGAGAAACTAGGGGGTTGTAGCCTCCTTCCGGTTGTAGCTAGAGAATTGAGGAGTTGGAGCTTCCTTCAGGTTGTAGCCTGAGAAACTAGGGGGTCGAAGCCTCCTTCCAGTTGTAGCTGGAAAACAAAGGAAGTTGGTGCTTCCAATGAATGTAATTCTTAAAGACATATAAGAAAAAACATTTTGTGGTTTTTGGCCGCTTTGGGTTTCCACGTAAAAAACTGGTGTACTGTGTATGTGTGTGATTGCTCATTTGTTCATTGTTTATTTACGCTACAACTATTGGATGATAATGCTACATTGATATAACACTTGCATTTTATGGTGAAAAAGGATTAAATTTCTCTATTACTGATTCACCCCCCTCTTAGTAATCCAAAAACTAGACCTAGAACGACCATTTGAGATTGAGACAGATGCTTCATATTATGCTATTGATGTATTCGTCACTCAGCATGGGAATTTGGTAGCCTATCATAGTGAAAATCTATCTGATCTTGTTCGAAGATACCCCACCTATGACAAAGAGATGTACTCCATTTTCCAGTCACGTCAAAAGTGGAAGCATTACATTATGGGGAAGGAAACAATCATCCACATTGATCACAGGACTCTGCAATTCATGTAAACACAAGGAGATTTACAAAATGAGTGTTGGAGAAACTTCTATTTTAGACACACTAGTTCAGTGGGAGTTAACTGACTAGTTCTATCTTAGACTTTCTATTTTGTTGACGGGCGAAACTGACCGTCCGTCAACTGAGAGAGTGGAACCAGTCCGGGGTTGTCTAATAACCCAATCCGTTTGGAATGAACCACCCTGACGGGATTAGCGGCTCTGTTGGCTTCCCTAAGGTCTAAATCAAACCAAAGATAAAACTAATCTAAACTAACTAATCTAACTAAAACTAAATAAAACAAACTAACTAAAACTAAATAAAACAAACTAAAACTAACTAGAAATAATAAAACTAACTAAAACTAACTAAACAAATTAAACTAAAACTAAACTAAACTACTCTAACTATTCTATATACAATCTACTAATTAATATTATACTAACTCTAATCAAATATTTAATTACTTACTGCAATATTACTTATTCACAAAATGTACAATATAGACAATCTACAGATTTAATTAAAACCTGCAAAACTCATGAATATTCTGCCCTAAGACAACGAAATATGTTTTTGTTGATTTTTTATAAATAAGAAATAAAACTTACTGAAATTAAACAATCTAATATACTAAACATATATATCTAACTAAAAATACTAACAAATATACTAAACAAATAAATGACAAACTGACCTGGAAACGCTCCAAGTTTGCCCTGTGTATGTTGACTTTGAAGCTGGTCGGAGGAAGTAAACTCGCACCGGATGGTCCAGAAGCTTTTCGTAAACGATAAGTTGCAATGCTCTTTGAGTTTATTTACAGGACAAACTAGACATAAAAAATCATAACAATTATATGATTTATAAATCTCTGCAATAAGGGAAACCTGTTATGCAAAAACTTACACTTAATAATCCAATTAATGAAGAAGAGAAATCTGTCATTCACACATCGAATCAAGAAATTGCTATGTTTTTTAAATGCTGGAAGAAATCAGATATGGATTATAGTTATTGAATTATATCATTTGAAAAAGATTAAGATAGCTAAAGTAGTCGTTAACCAAATACAAATTGATACACATAACATGAAACAAAATATTGATATCATGAGAAGCTAAAACTGTAACAGAACATCAAATTCTTCCTCAGTCTGTATTAAAATTCCATATCCTTGTTCTCCCACGAATGAGGATGATTATTATTACAAAAATAATAAGTATTTAGAAGTTTCTCCACAGGGTAAAACCTCCCTGTGGCAGTTATCAAACTGTTTACATAATATGGGAAAATATCCCCAAAATCAACTAAACTAAGAAACTAAAATGAAATCAAAACATTTCAAATATCCTCTAACTGCTCATCAAATCCAACGTAATTTCGAATTCATCTGCAATGGGCCAAAAATAACAAGTTAGATAGATATTTTATTAGCAAAACAATAAAAATCCAATTCTACAGACCTAGCTACAGAATCATATGATTCTATAGGTAGTCTAAAATAACATACAGGATCAGAATTGAAATCGAATCAAATCTTTTTAATAAAATCAAATTTAATTAACAACCAATAACGAATAATTTCATTTGAAAATGTAATATCATTTGAAATCGAATAGGATCAAAATCAAATAACCAAATAGAGAGACAAGCATACTCTGTTTCGATTGTAATCGGGTAGACAGAACCAAATAGTTTTAAAAAATCGCTTCATATCCAATTCGAAAAGTAATGCAATCAAACAAATCACATGCAAGCGTTGTGTTTTTCCGACAACAGGAAATACGATCAGATCAAAATAGAATCGTTTTAAAATTGTTATAACTGTCATGACATTGAATGATTCGTGTTACAGGTAGATTAGTTCAAACAGGTGCGAGAATCAACTCGTACAAAATCATAACCAGATTGATTTGGCTTTGACCACAATCACAATAGAATCAACATAAGTGATAATTGGTTATTGTAAAATGGGCAAATAAGCTCGATTGGATTTGAACGAAATCATTTATTTCATACAAATCATGACAGAGTTTAATATAGAAATAAATCGTGAATCCAATCTCGTTTTACAAATCAAATTCAAATAGGATATTCATTGCAATATGAATCCAACTGATAACATGGTCGAGCTAACAATAAACCAATGCAAATTAACCGGATGGGTTTTTGCATAATCGTTATGAATTGAATCTATTCATGATATGGGTGTGTTTGTACAGAGTCACATTGGAAATGATCCGAATTGTATTCCTGTTGCTCGAAAGTCATATGGGACATAAAACCGTAACAATTAACCATATCAAAATTGTTGCCAATCATAGCGTATGCATTATAACGAAATCGAAACGAAATGTGATTGTGTTCTAATTTGGCTATGAGAAATATTTCCTGTATTGAATAGACACAAACAAATTCGACTGACAGCAGAGCATCCATTTTAACTCAATCAAACAAATCAAATCCACACCAAGATCAATCAAATCGATGAAAATCCAATGGAAGCTAAACTGGCAAAGAAAACTTCTATTTAGTCAAAGAAAAGCTATGTATAGCATGCATTCAATGTAACAGAGCCAATTAATGATGTAAACAGAGCTATTTAAAACCGAAATCAAATCGTTATATAAACCTAGATTATTTACAAAAATGATTGATATTAAACATACCTGTATGACGACGAGGCCATTCAATTACGCCAGCTTAGAATTCACCACAGCCGTGGCTGATTCCACATTTTTAAACAAGATGAAACCTGTCTTTTTTTGTTTCTTATCAGTCGCCTGTAGCTTGGCCTTTTGACTGGTAAGCAGTGCAACCTGGTCCTCCAAAGATTGAATCTTTGACTGGAGAATTGGCACATCATTATAATACCTCTCTAACCATGCATTACATTGATCACAGGGTGACACTGTAGATTTAGATAGAGCAGGAGAGGGTTTGGGTGAATGACCGGGGTTTTCACAAGGAAACTTAATGCCTGGGTAGTTAGGGTCATCCTGTAGGCAGGGGGGTAGGTTTAACACAAAGTCATACGAATGTTCGGGACACAGACCTTGCGAATAGGGGTATTCGCTAGCCAAGAAACGCTCCACTTCTGAATCAGAGTCCTCACTCAATACGATAGGGTTTGGCTCAACATGAGGTTTTGGCTTATTTCTTGCCATCCGTGAAATCAAACGAGCATTCCTTTTCCCTTTAGCATTCGTAGTGAGACTTTCTTTGTGCTTTTTGCCCATAGGCTTAACAGTCTCAATACCCTTATTCACAGTGTGGGGTAGGTCGGTAGGAAGGTCATATGAGGGTTTAGGTAGAAGGATATTGTAGGGTACTAGGGGTACAACCTTGACCTCGCTCACCACTGGTTTGTCGACCTGTGTAGGGTTCGAATCCTCAAAATCATTCCGAGCAATGAAATTGCTCCAACAATCTCCGTGTAGACTCAAATGACAGACAACAATAAGCTTAACCAGCCCATAATGAAAAAGGCTACTATCAGCCTGATTTATTTTGTACTTCTTTGACATTTTAAACAGGCTTCTATGCAAATAATAGGGCATATTGAGTTGATAACCCATACAAACCATAAGAAAATGAAGGTGGTGTAAAAACACAAACCCGTACCTGCCTTCGCAAGTGACAAATTGCTTGATTATCATCAATAAATCATGCCAACGTTGTTTAAGCATAGTTGTTGGCAAACCTTTATCACAGGAGGTGATTTTACGCGACTGGAAGAGCAGTGTCCAAGGGACCTCCTCTACTTTGCAATTCTTGGACGATCGTTGTCCAGTGGCAGGAAAACCCGTAGCAAGACTGATAAATTGTTCATCAATTTCCAATTGAATATCGCCGACCTTGGCTCGACAGCCATCAAAGGTCAAAGAAAATTGTCGAGCTATGCAGAGGTTAAAACCCTCGAATTTTTGTATAAATGGAAGCCTCCCATTTTCCTCGAGGTCACTGCGGGCACTGTCAAACATCAGCAGGGCCTGACTCCCATTGGGTTCAGCTCGAACGACTGGGGCCATGGTGTGAGCACATGGTAAGGGTTTGGTTTGAATTCACCAACGCATAGGAGCAGATCTATTCAGTCTAACAGCAATGAACGATCAAAGGGGGAAAGCATTAATGTGCGCATGTGAGGGTGGTGGAGTTATTCACCGCCATGCATAATAGTTATGGTAAAGTACAACCGACGAATTCCACATCTGTTCAATCAATCATAGCATAGCTCAAAAACCATATCGTTTGGCCAACCGAAGAATCAAATGGTGAGTGTTATGCCAATGCGCTAAAAAAATTATAGTTTTTAAACCATGAATATTCAACGTGTAACCAACACCGAGTGTTAACAATGCACCATTGTATAAATGTTTAATCAAAAGTTTTAAACCATTGTGCCAATTGATACTCATAAAATTTACAAGCCAAGAGCCATAAAAAGATTATCATAAGGATCACATCATATATATAAAAACAAAAATAAATCATGACCTCTATGCAATTCATAGAATCAATAAAGTATAAACCCATATGCTCAATGCCTCATAAACTTAATAAAATCAAGTTATGCAATCAACATAAGAATGTCCAAATAGGCATAGTTCGAAATTCCTTTTAGCCACATAATGATAAACCAAAGGTAAGTTCCATAGAAAATATCGATAAAAGATCATGACAGTTCAGATAGCGATCAAAATGTGACTTCAAACGGAGAAGTTTTCACGCTTACAGTCGTGAAAACTTAACGAAAAATAAATGTGTAAATGTTGCAAGCAATGAACGTGTCGTTTATTCGAAATTGCGACAAAACTTCTATGTTTGCAAGACATAGGTGTAGGCAGCTTATAGACGATAGGAAAAAGTGAGTTGGTTGCCAACAATGGCGACACACTGGTAGAAGCAGTTATCTCTGTCAAAAGAAACATATTCAGATTTAGGACAGCAAAGAAAATTTCAAACTCAAAAATAACAACCAGAAAATCGTACTAACATCGTCCTTAATCCTTTTTTTTTTTCAGCAGTGTTTTAAAAGATGAAAACCAATAACAGTCTTAAGATCAGCAAGTCACGATATTAAAGATAAAATCTTCAATACTGTTGGCATGGCCACTGCTGCCAGCAGGCGTCCATAGCCTCGACAGGGTTGCCATTTAACCCACTCTAATATCCGTATCCTGTTGAGAATTTCTAGATCAGAATAAAGGACTTTAAAGAGGTTTCTTTTTTTTTTTACAAATTTTCATATACCTGACATTGCTTCGCTGCCAGCGGGCCTATTCAGCACCCCGACGAAGTTGTCTTGGCGTCATGCTTGCATTTACCCACTGCCAACAGACCTGTTCAGTATCCTGACAGGTTTACAAACACTTCCCACAACTCTTATTCATATTTTATTTTGTTTTTCAAAGGTATACAGCTAAGCGGGGTGACGCTGAAAATTTTAATATTTAACATATTTTTTCAGACCTTGTTAGAATTTTTAGCACTGTCCTTTATTCAGCTCCAAAGATGTTTTATTTATAAAACAACTTCCTATGACAGGGGGACATCTTTTGAGTCATTCCTTTACAGAAAAGGGACAGCCCAAAAAGATAATAGATGATCATGACAAACTTTTCTCAGAGATTGAAATCAGTAGACTTCTTTCAAACAACAGAATTTTCCAACACAGATCATCGATTTCAACAATCTATCATTGATGTTTGTACAAATTTTTCAGAAGTTATTTAAGCGAAGAAAATCTCTTATCGTCTTTGTCTAAATAGCTCAGTATACAGGTATGTGTATTGTTCAAAAAACGCAAAAACTGATAAATTCAAATCAAAATCAAACATAAAGCAAACGAAAGAGAAAAATAAAAGCAAAAATATGTACATAATATACAAGGGTAGTTATCAAGCAAAGTATCTTTTCAGGGCTTGGCCATTCACCGGATAGGTGTCAAGCTGCCCTTCGAGATTCTGCAATCGAAAAGAACTAGGACCCAACTTTTCAACAATTAAAAATGGTCCAAGCCATAAGTTTTGAAACTTGGTGTGCTCACCGTTTCCTTCATGTGGTTTATCCCACTTCAAGACGAGATCGCCTACTTCAAAATTCCTATCAGAAGCAGAATTAGAATCGAACCATCTTTTAATCAATTGTTGATGTTGATCTAACTTACGCTTAGCTTGGGCTCTTACCTCTTCTAGCTTCATCAAAGCGTTAATGCAACTTTCTAAAGGGGGACAATCTTCTTCTTAGACCTTTTGTGACAAATGAAGTGAAGGAAGAAGAATGTGTGGTGGGAGAATAACTTCTATGCCATAAACAAGAAAAAAGGGGGAGTTACCTATAGATGATTTGGGCATTACCCTATCAGCCCATAGTGCATTCAGCAGTGCATTGTGCCAATTCTTGTGGTTTTCAGACACAGTTCTCTTGATTATTTTGATCAAGTTCTTGTTTGTTGATTCAGCTAAGTCGTTGCCCTGGGGGTAGTAACTAGTAGAATACTTCAACTTAATTCCTTTTTCCAAAGCAAACTCAGTCATCTCAAGAGAAGAGAAGTATGAAGCGTTATCAAAGACTAGACAATCAGGGATACCGAAACGAGTGATGATATTCGAATTTAGGAAGGCAATTACCTGACTGGTGTTGATAGTTCTTAGCGCAGCAACTTCATACCATCATGTAAAGTAATCCGTGGCTGTCAAAATATACTTGTGTTGTTGCGAGGACGGAGGGTTAACTAGACCTATGATATCAAGGCTCCATTGCTGGAAAGGAGAATCCACTGAAACGGGTTGCAAGGGAAAGGTTGGTTTTTGCAACCGCCCTGATGCTTTCTGACAGATGATACATTTACGACACAAGGCATGGGCGTCCCTAAAAAGCATGGGCCAGTAGTAACCGGCTCTTAGAACCTTATGAGTAGTGGTGTCACCACCGAAGTGGCCACCAGCTTCTCCTGCATGCAACTCTAGCAAGACTTTTTCTGCTTCGTCCTTTTCAAGACAACGCATCAGTACGCTGTCAAAACTTTGACGAAACAGGATACTGTTAAATAGATGAAAGGAGGCAGACTTCAGTCTCAGTGCTCTTCTTTTAGCGGGGTCAAGGTGACGGGAGGCTGATCCATGTTCAAGACAGAATCTTATATCATCGTACCAAGGACTAACAAGGTTTTGTGTGCAACAGATTAGGCTTTGATCGCTTTGTCCTAGGTTTGACTTATCACTATCTTCTAGCTGTCCAGTTTCTGAATCAACAACCAACTTACACAACCCTTGGCCTCTCACGATATGAGCTAGGGTGATTTCCAAGTCATACTCCTGCAAGGAGGTGACCCAGTTAGCTCTCTTCTCTCCTAACTCCTTCTGCTCTAACAAGTTCCTTACGGCAAGGTAGGGGACAATGACTCTCGTCCTTGACTTCAAAAGATAGGACTGGAAATGATTTACTGCTTTGAAAACAACGTAGGCTTGTCGATTGACCGCTGGGTAGTTAAGTTCAACACCTTTGAAAGCGGAGCTCATAAAGGCGATGGGTACTTCGTTGTTCTCGGCATTCTTCTGAGTTAAGACGACTGCATAGGAACGATCAGAGGCAAAAGTATAGAGTGTAAAATCTTGAGAGAAGTCAGGGCTCATGAGAGACGGAGCGTCTATTATGGCCTTCTTTATGGCATTAAAATCTTGGTTTTCTGAAGGTCCCCAGTGATATTGGGTGTCTTTCTTGATTAGGTTCTGCAAGGGTCTAACCACTTCAGAGAAGCTAGGGACAAATCTTCTCATGAAGTTAATTTGGCCTAAGAAAGACTGCATGGATTTTTTGGATGTAGGTGGGGGAAGTTTGGCGATGACTTGAGTCCTTTCGGGATCAATAATCATCCCATCACTAGACATAATGAATCCTAGAAGTTTACCCTGTTCTACTACGAAGATGGACTTCTTGGGGTTCAAGGAGATGTCGTATTTACGACATCGTAACAGAACGGCTCGTAAGTGAGTTAGATGATCATCTTTGTTTTTAGAAAATACAGTCACATCATCTAAGTAAACTACAACGGACTGATTGATTAGGCCTCGAAAATAAATGTCCATTGCTCTCTGAAAGGTAGCACCAACATTAATCAATCCAAAGGGCATTTTGCGATAAGCATAAGTGCCCCACGGGGTACGGAAGGTAGTTTTTAGTTGGTCTGGTGGAGACATCAGGACTTGGCTATATCCAGAGAAGCCATCCAACAAGGATAGCCTCTCAGAACCATATACCTATTGAAGGATCTGTTCCATGGGTGGGACAAGATAGTTATATTTATCAGACACTCTATTGAGGTTTCAGAAATAGACACAAAGTCAGATTTCCCCGTTTTTCTTCCGCACTGGGACAAGGTTGGAAACCCATTGAGTGTGCCTAACAGGAAAAATTATTTTAGCACTTAGGAGTTTATTCAATTCTTTTTGAATGGTCGGTTCAAGTTTAGGATGCATTTTCCTCAATTTCTGTTGGAAGGGTAAGGTTTGGGGCTTCATCGGGATGACATGCTGTATGATATTAGGGTCGAAAGTTTTAAGATCATCATATGTCCATGCGAAGACATCTTTAAATTCTTTGAATAATTTAATGAATGCAACTTTTTCTTGTCGAGAACATCCCAAGCCTAAATTAATGCATTGAGGTTTTTCATCAGTTCCTAAATTGACTTTTTCATACGACAATGAGGAACTATTGGTTTTACAATTGACCGTCTTTTTAAATTTATCTTCAAAATCATAAAACTTTTCTAATGTAACTATGGATTTGGGTATCGAGTTTACCATATCCGATAGGATTTCAGGATATTTCGGATCAGGTATTACCGTAAAGTCGTGCAAATTGTCATCGTGCGTGCATTCATCTATCACCGCGCCTTGAAAGGTTTCTTCCATGTGCAGAAAGTCAATGATTTGATGATCATCGTCAAATACTCTCCAGTTAGTGATATTGTCAGGAACAGATGGTGGTCGAAACAATAGCTCCACGGAGAATGCGTTTGGGGATAAGCCTTCTGCAGGAAGAAGTTTAGAAGCTACATTAGCTAGTAAATCTTCTTCAGTGTTATTTGATCTAGGAATGGAATTTATATTGAATGCTGAAAATTTATTCATCAAACTCCATACCTCAGACTGGTAGCTTTTGAGATGCGGGGAAAGACAGTGTATAGAATCTCTTACCTGTCTAACCACTATTTCAGAGTCGTCAAATACAACCAGATTTTGAATGTTCATGTCCAGAGCTTTTCTGAGACCTTGCAGCAAAGCCTCATATTATGAAGTATTGTTAGTACATTCAAATTTTAGTCTACAAGCCATTAATGTCTTGTTACCTGCCGGATCGATAATGATGCAGCCTGCACCAGCTCCTTCTTTAGACTTAGAACCGTCGAAATATAGAGACCAAATTTGATTTCCATCGGGCTCATGGGACTGTTGCATAGAAGTTGTTGGTTGCACATATGCTATGATCTCAGACTGCTATTATGGATTGATGATAGGTGAAGCCTTGGCCATGAAATTTCCGAAGAAGGTGTCCCTCCCTTAGACTTCGGGTGAATCGGCAGAAGGTGTATATGGTTCGTTAGGATCATTCAAATCTGTGACCGTGAACTTAAGGTAGCACTCACGATTCACTTTAATTTTGTTGGGCTTACCATTCTCTAGGAGCCATAAGTGAGACCAGTCTGTTGCGAAGTAACCATGTAGCTTCTCCGACCAGTCCCTGCTCAAAAACAGACCATACACTTATGGAATATCCACAACAATTATATCAATAACTTGATGAACCTTGGGGTTAGATGATAATCTAATCAATACATTCTTTAGTTCGCCTATTACTTTAACATTTGTCCGATCAAGTTGTATGATTTTTAGAGTAGATGGTTCCACTTCAGCGTTAATCTTTTGGTAGACGGACCAAGGCATCACATTGGATGACGCTCCTGAGTCCACCATACAATTATGCACATTTCTATTGAAAATATCGAAAGTTAAAAGAAAAGGAGGTACATTATTGCGAGTACTAAGAGTAGTAACTTGTGGCTTCTTACTCGCATTTTCTAATGCTACTTTATCTACATTATTTACATTATTCACATTATTTACATTATTTACAGGGACTACAGGAAGGCTTCCTTTCTCTTGAGGATCAGGATTATTTCTAGTGGAAGTCTTCTGAGGGACTTTGCTTTGCACAACCTTGTTACCATTTGAATTACAATTCTTTCCATTCTCTGAAATATTTTGCAACATCTTTTGTAACAAAAATGGAATTTTCAATAACTCATAAATAGAAATGTTAGCCCTTAACTTTTTAAGATCTTCAACAACATCATAATCTAAGTTGGGGTTCACATTACTCTGTTTAGTCTCAGCTGATTTAGATGGCTTTGGAGGCGAAGTTGTAGGGTTCTCGGTAGAGGGCTTGTTTGTTGTCTTACTCCTAGTGTTATAAGGGTGAACAGTCTCGAAGTTAGCTTGAAAGAGGCTATCCGAGAAGTGTCCAAAGATGTTTGGAGAAGACTCTTCTTCTTGAACCGTTTCTTGTTCAACTACTTCCTGAGGGATATCAGGGGGTATCAAGTTATCTTGGGCTTCTAGAATTGTTTGAAGAGCACATTGCAGACTTTCTAGATTAAGGCCCTCGGTGGTTGGACTAGGTCGGTTGGTAGGAAAAGGTTTCCGGAAAGGAGGTTTGTAGGGTCCTTTACTCGAGGAAGCTTCTTCAGTTGACCTTTTTAAGTCTATAACTTGATTTGATAGTTTTTGAACAACTTTAGTTAATTTTTCCAAATCAGAGTTTTCAGGTTGTGTTTTACTTTGGGTGGGTCTGGAGAGAATTTCAATCTTCTTTTTGGGAGCAGAACGAGCCTCTGTTTCGTTGTTGGAAGAGTCCTTAAGGGTAAGTATGTATTTTTCAATCTGGGTGGCATCTTCGAAGGATTCTAACAACGTATCTTTCTTATATCGTTTAACCCATATAGCTATACTTTGATGTAAATCTTTAGTGTAGTAAGCTATTATGAGACTTTCAGCAGGCATAGAATCTGTAGGGATTCGGTTTTTAAGTGTTAAGAATCTTTGATTAAAGTCTTTAACTTTTTATTTTGGGTTCATTCTTAAGCTAGAAAGATCCATGACCAGGACTTCCGGAGGTTTACCATCTCTGAACTTTTCCAAAAAGCATGACTCAAACTTTTCCCAAGACACGATAGTGTGTGGCTGTTGGGCAAAGTACCATGTGGATGCATTACCCTCGAAAGTGTAAGGGAACAACCTACAGACAACATCTTCATGTTCAACATTGCGGAGTCTAATGGCTAACATAAATTTTTTGATATGATCTTCAGCTATTTGTTTTGAATCAGGATCAAACTTGGGAAGCCATTTCTCTAGGTGCTTAGGTAAAGGGTGCTGGGCTCCAAGTACAGCTACAACATCCTGATCAAGCCAGGGTCTAGAAGGGTTGTTCTAATTTTCCATAGGGCTAGTGGGTGTGGAAGGCTGTGAAGGTGAATTGCCTTTGTCAGAAGAATCTCCTCCAGAAGAGGAAGGAGATGAGGGAGGTGGTGAAGTTGGTATCCTAGATCCTCCTGCAACAGGATTTGTGATTGGATATGTGGGATTCACAGCGAGGTTGGTATCACCTAATTGTTCTCTGATATCAGAGAAGTCTAAAGGTTGACCCCACGGACGGTTTGGTTGCCTAAGACGAGCTAAGGCACTGTGTGTTTTAATAAGAGATTGGAGTACAATCTCTTGTAGGTCACCACGTGTAGGATTAGGGGTTGCTGGCTCAACTGTGATCTGAGGATCGTCGGTTGAAGTAGTTGTTGTTTGAAGGGGAATATTATCAAGTGAATGACTTCTAGTCACTATAGGTGAGCGATTAGGGGGTGGAGGAGTCTTGCGACCGCCTCGTGCCATTAATTAAGTTCAATCCCTCCTTCTAGCACCATTTGTTGACGGGCGAAACTAACCATCCGTCAACTGAGAGAGTGGAACCAGTCTGGGGTTGTCTAATAACCCAAGCCGTTTGGAATGAACCACCCTGATGGGTTTAGCGGCTCCGTTGGCCGCTCTAAGGTCTTAAGCAAACCAAAGAGAAAACTAATCTAAACTAACTAATCTAACTAAAACTAAATAAAACTAACTAACTAAAACTAAATAAAACAAACTAAAACTAACTAACAATAAATAAAACTAACTAAAACTAACTAAACAAATTAAACTAAAACTAAACTAAACTACTCTAACTATTCTATATACAATCTACTAATTAATATTATACTAACTCTAATCAACTATCTAATTACTTACTGCAATATTACTTATTCACAAAATGTAAAATATAGACAATCTACAGATTTAATTAAAACCTGCAAAACTCATGAATATTCTGCCCTAAGACAGCGAAATATGTTTTTGTTGATTTTTTATAAATAAGAAATAAAACTTACTGAAATTAAACAATCTAATATACTAAACATATATATCTAACTAAAAATACTAACAAATATACTAAACAAATAAATGACAAACTGACTTGGAAACGCTCCAAGTTTTCCCTGTGTATGTTGACTCCGAAGTTGGTCGGAGGAAGTAAACTCGCATTGGATGGTCTAGAAGCTTTTTGTAAACGATAAGCTGCAATGCTCTTTGAGTTTATTTACAGGACAAACTAGACATAAAAAATCATAACAATTATATGATTTATAAATCTCTGCAATAAGGGAAACCTGTTATGCAAAAACTTATACTTAATAATCCAATTAATGAAGAAGAGAAATATGTCATTCACACATCAAATCAAGAAATTGCTATGTTTTTTAAATGATGGAAGAAATCAGATATGGATTATAGTGATTGAATTATATCATTTGCAAAATATTAAGATAGCTAAAGTAGTCGTTAACCAAATACAAATTGATACACATAACATGAAACCAAATATTGATATCATGAGAAGCTAAAGCTGTAACAGAACATCAAATTCTGCCTCAGTCTGTATTAAAATTCCATATCCTTGTTCTCCCATGAATGAGGATGATTATTATTACAAAAATAATAAGTATTTATAAGTTTCTCCACAGGGTAAAACCTCCCTGTGGAAGTTATCAAACTGTTTACATAATCTGGGAAAATATCCCCAAAATCAACTAAACTAAGAAACTAAAATGAAATCAAAACATTTCAAATATCCTCTAACTGCTCATCAAATCCAATGTAATTTCGAATTCATCTGCAATGGGCCAAAAATAACAAGTTAGATAGATATTTTATTAGCAAAACAATAAAAATCCAATTCTACAGACTTAGCTACAGAATCATCTGATTTTGTAGCTAGTCTAAAATAACATACAGGATCAGAATTGAAATCGAATCAAATCTTTTTAATAAAATCAAATTTAATTAACAACCAATAACAAATCATTTCATTTGAAAATGTAATATCATTTGAAATCGAATAGGATCAAAATCCAATAACCAAATAGAGAGACAAGCATACTCTGTTTCGATTGTAGTCAGGTAGACAGAACCAAACAGTTTTAAAAAATCGCTTCATATCCAATTCGAAAAGTAATGCAATCAAACAAATCACATGCAAACGTTGTGTTTTTCCGACAACAGGAAATACGATCAGATCAAAATAGAATTGTTTTAAAATTATTATAACTGTCATGACATCGAACGATTCATGTGACAGGTAGATTAGTTCAAACATGTGCGAGAATCAACTCGTACAAAATCATAACCAGATCAATTTGGCTTTGACCACAATCACAATAGAATCGACATAAGTGATAATTGGTTATTGTAAAATGGGAAAATAAGCTCGATTGGATTTGAACGAAATCATTTATTTCAAACGAATCATGACAGAGTTTAATATAGAAATAAATCGTGAATCCAATCTTGTTTTACAAATCAAATTCAAACAGGATATTCATTGCAATATGAATCAAACTGATAACATGGTCGAGCTAACAGTAAACCAATGCGAATTAACCGGCTGGGTTTTTGCATAATCGTTATGAATTGAATCTATTCACGATATGGGTGTGTTTGTACAGAGTCACATTGGAAATGATCTGAATTGTATTCCTGTTGCTCGAAAGTCATATGGGACATAAAACCGTAACAATTAACCATATCAAAATTGTTGCCAATCATAGCGTATGCATTATAACGAAATCGAAACGAAATGTGATTGTGTTCTAATTTGGATATGAGAAATATTTCCTGTCTTGAATAGACACAAACAAATTCGATTGACAGCAGAGCATCCATTTTAACCCAATCAAACAAATCAAATCCACACCAATATCAATCAAATCGATGAAAATCCAATGGAAGCTAAACTGGGAAAACGAACTTCTATTTAGTCAAAGCAAAGCTATGTATAGCATGCATTCAATGTAACAGAGCCAATCAATGCTGTAAACAGAGCTATTTAAAACCAAAATCAAATTGTTATATAAACCTAGATTATTTACAAAAATGATTGATATTAAACATACATGTATGACGACGAGGCCATTCAATTACGCCAGCTTAGAATTCACCACAGTCGTGGCTGATTCCACATTTTTAAACAAGATGGAACCTCTCGTTTTTTGTTTCTTATCAGTTGCCTGTAGCTTGGCCTTTTGACTGGTAAGCAGTGCAACCTGGTCCTCCAAAGATTGAATCTTTGACTGGAGAATCAGGACATCATTATAATACCTCTCTAACCATGCATTACATTGATCACAGGGTGACACTGTAGATTTAGACAGAGAAGGAGAGGGTTTGGGTGAATGACTGGGGTTTTCACAAGGCAACTTAATGCCTGGGTAGTTAGGGTCGTCCTGTAGGCAGGGGGGTAGGTTTGACACAAAGTCATATGAAGGTTCGAGACACAGACCTTGTGAATAGGGGTATTCGCTAGCCAAGAAATGCTCCACTTCTGAATCAGAGTCCTCACTCAATACGATAGGGTTTGGCTCAACAGGAGGTTTTGGCTTATTTCTTTCCATCTGTGAAATCAAACGAGCATTCCTTTTCCCTTTAGCATTCGCAGTGAGACTTGCTTTGTGCTTTTTGCCCATAGGCTTAACAGTCTCAACACCCTTATTCACAGTGTGCGGTAGGTCGGTAGGAAGGTCATACGAGGGTTTAGGTAGAAGGATATTGTAGGGTACTGGGGGTACAACCTTGACCTCGCTCACCACTGGTTTGTCGACCTGTGTAGGGTTCGAATCCTCAAAATCATTCCGAGCAATGAAATTGCTCCAACAATCTCCGTGTAGACTCAAATGACAGACAACAATAAGCTTAACCAACCCATAATGAAAAAGGCTACTATCAACCTGATTTCTTTTGTACTTCTTTGACATTTTAAACAGGCTTCTATGCAAATAATAAGGCATATTGAGATGATAACCCATAAAAACCATAAGCAAACGAAGGTGGTGTAAAAACACAAACCCGTACCTGCCTTTGTAGGTGATAAATTGCTTGATTATCATCAATAAATCATGCCAACGTTGTTTAAGCATAGTTGCTGGCAAACCTTTATCACAGGAGGTGATTTTACGCAACTGGAAGAGTAATGTCCAAGGGACCTCCTCTACTTTTCAATTCTTGGACCATCGTTGTCCAGTGGCAGGCAAACCCATAGAAAGACTGATAAATTGTTCATCAATTTCCAATTGAATATCGCCGACCTTGGCTTGACAACCATCAAAGGTCAAAGAAAATTGTCGAGCTACGCAGAGGTTAAAACCCTCGAATTTTTGTATAAATGGAAGCCACCCATTTTCCTCGAGGTCACTGCGGGCACTGTCAAACATCAGCAGGGCCTGGCTCCCATTGGGTTCAGCTCGGACGACTGGGGCCATGGTGTGAGCACATGGTAAGGGTTTGGTTCGAATTCACCAACGCATAGGAGCAGAGCTATTCAGTCTAACAGCAATGAATGATCAAAGGGGGAAAGCATTAATGTGCGCATACGAGGGTGGTGGAGTTATTCACCGCCATGAATAATAGTTATGGTAAAGTACAACCGGCGAATTCCACATCTGTTCAATCAATCATAGCATAGCTCAAAAACCATATCATTTGGCCAACCGAAGAATCAAATGGTGAGTGTTATGCCAACGCGCTAAAACAATTATAGTTTTTAAACCATGAATATTCAACGTGTAACCAACACCGAGTGTTAACAATGCGCCATTGTATAAATATTTAATCAAAAGTTTTAAACCATTGTGCCAATTGATACTCATAAAATTTACAAGCCAAGAGCCATAAAAAGATTATCATAAGGATCACATCATATATATAAAATAAAATAAAAATCATGACCCCTATGCAATTCATAGAATCAATAAAGTATAAACCCATATGCTCAATGCCTCATAAACTTAATAAAATCAAGTTATGCAATCAACATAAGAATGTCCAAATAGGCATAGTTCAAAATTCCTTTTAGCCACATAACGATAAACCAAAGGTAAGTTCCATAGAAAATATCGATAAAAGATCATGACAGTTCAGATAGCGATCAAAATATGACTTCAAACGGAGAAGTTTTCACGCTTACAGTCGTGAAAACTTAACGAAAAATAAATGTGTAAATGTCGCAAGAAATGAAAGTGTCGTTTATTCGAAATTGCAACAAAACTTCTATGTTTGCAAGACATAGGTGTAGGCATCTTATAGACGATAGGAAAAAGTGAGTTGGCTGCCAACATGTTTTTACCATCACTATTATGCATCCATGCATTCCTGAGGAAAGCTAACTGCTGGATTGCTTTTCTTAATTATGGAATGTTTTTCCCTATATATGAGTGTATTCCACTAATTCATTGTATCATATTGATCATGATCTATGTATCAATCATCAACTCATTAGAGTAGTGTGAATATATTTTCTCATTCTTCCATATTGAATCTCTCTTCCTTTCTTGATAAGCTTTGTTTGTACTTGCTTTAGCTATATCTCCTATGTATGTTTCCATGAAACACTGACATGGTATTAGAGCTATGTTGCTTGGAGCAAGCCAGACAAGCCAAAGAATAAGGAAAACTGAAGTTTCGGCGAGCTAAATCTGTGGTCGTGCCTTTAAGCAGTTATGCCTCCCAAAATATTACGTTTTTGAGGAAACGACCTGCTAAGAAAGTAAATCGGCCCATTTTGGAAGTGGGTTTTCAACCGTTTGGCGAGATTATTCACTGTTTGCTCAGAATGTAAGCCACAAGATAACCTCCTGAAACTGATACGAATCCGTGGTCGTACCTTTCTACAGTGATTTCTCCCAAAAATATTAAGTTTTTGAGGAAACGACCCTTGTGAAAAGTAAATCGACCCATTTTGGAAGTGGGTTTTCAAACATTTGGTGAGATTCCTTACTATTTTCTCAGAAAGCAAGTCGCAATATCATCTCTTGAAACTGATACGAATTTTCACTTAAAGTGCCCTTTCTATCATGATTTCTTAATTTTTCACTTACAGATTGAGAGTAAATTTTTAGGGGTTCTTAGAAATAGTGGGAGAGATGGATATGGAAACTATAATACAGTCAAACTTGGTGGTAATCCTCACACCATACAATTATTTTGATTGGAATCCCAAGGTGACATTCCAACTCAAAAGAAAAGGACTATATAATTTGACGATGGCGACATAAAGATAACCTACATCAGCGATTGAGAAGATGAGATGGGCGAACCGTAAGGATGAGGCCACATGACTACTTCTTGAGTTAATTTCCACTGATTTATGGTTTCATGTTGTTGCATGAAAGACTCTAAATGAGATCTGGACCACCTTGGAAGGACTCTTTGGAAAGCAGGATGAGATGCGAGGTCATATGCTTGAGGTAGAGTTGAATACCTTAGACCCTAAAAGTTTTGATAATATACAAGATTTTTTTACTAAATTTAAATCTTTGTTATAATTGAGCTTGCGTGAATGTGGTATTGATAAGTCTACACAAGAGAAACAACTTATTCTAACAATATTGGCCAATCTAGGACCAGAATACAATGTATATGTCTCCAATTTCCATTCTGGCAGATGTCTTTTTGGAGCAAATTGGAAAATGCCTATGTTGGCTCAGATCATTGAGTTTCTTACACAAGAGCAGAAAAAACTCATACATTTGGGCCTCATGAAAGATCCCAAAGCACTTGCACTCACCATGCATGATGGAAAAGGATCATCCAAACAGAACGGGAATGAGGGATATTCCAAACCCTTTAATGATTCTTCAGGTTCCAAAGACTCTTCATATTCCAAGAAGAAGAAGAAGGGAACACAATGCCCTTACTGTAATAAAAAGAATCGTGAAGAATCCACATGCATGAAGAAACATATCGATCTTATGGCACAGACACTTCAACATAGCAACCTTGGAAACTTCATTCCAGAGGGAGTCAAGAAGTAGAATGAACAAGATCTTGCTCCTAAGAAAGGTAATCACCATGCTGTAGTTGCAATTAATTCTTCATCTGATTCATGGATTATATATTCTGGTGCATCCCATCTTATGGCCTCAAAAGAGGAAGTTTTCTCTTCTTTGAGTCCATTCTCAAGACCCCCTATTCTCATGGGGGATGAAACTCCAGTAGCAGTAGCAGGAGAAGAGAGAGTGGAAATCCACAATGGGAGTTTTGAGAATGTTCTACATGTTCCAAAGCTTTCTATGAATCTGCTCTCAATTTATCAAATCACTCAGAAAGGTAAAAATGTTGAATTTACATCAGATTTAGTTTCAGTAATTGACATGCATGACAATTCCATCATTGCAATTAGTGAGGTGGATCACAAGTCAAGGTTGTATAAATTCACTAAGTTTTCTGACGATGACTCCTCTATTCTACTTACACATAAGGATAATACTTTGCATGCACCTCCAGTGAAACATTCATATACTCTTGTTCTTCCATCAGTTTCAGACATCAAAGATGATTCCATACACTCAGATTATGTACATGGAAATAATCATTTAGTACATCCAGATAAGAATCCAACGTTGAAGCTTCAACAGATTCCCAAGAAGGCATGTACCACACTTTAGGCAACAAACAACCTTACAGGGAATCCATTGGATTCGAGGAGGACTCAATCTCATCACGAGGAGCCTTCTGATGTATTTTTAGCTTCAGATTCTGCGATGCCCATGCATTTCTATATGGTTCAATCTATTGATCCACAGAACTACAATAGGGTTGTGGGAAATCCATTATGGCAAGTAGTCATGCAGAATGAGTATGACTCACTCCTATAGAGCTAGACTTAGAATCTAGTTCCACTTCCACCAAAAAGGAATATTTTCAGGTGCAAATGGGCCCATAGGATCAAGAGGTACAAGGACAGTGTAACACCCTGTTTCCCCCAAATTTGTAATTAACCCTAATATAGGAATTACCATGCTAAAGCATGATGAAAATGCGAATGCATGATGTGAATGGACCTTATGAAGAAGGTCGATGAATGTAAATAACATTATGAATTTATATTGCATAACTGTTGAGAGGGGATGTGCTGAAAAGAGACCACGATGGTGGTGGAAGGCACCTAGAAAGGTGGCGTTAACTTCCACCGAGGATTAATACCATATTTGGACTCCACTGGCCTGGAGAATCAAAAGCAGATCGCTGGCCCTGAATTAAATGTCTCACAGGCTGGTAGGTAGATGGTTTAATGAGGGATGGGAGGTAAACCGCCCATCCGTAGAGCCGTCAGTCCTGACTAGCGCGAGGGTAATCGCGCCACACGCAACCTCGCAAGAGGATAAGGCATGGGGTAGAAGCGATTGGGGAGTAGACGTGAGGGGAGAACTCTGGCAATACATAGAGTAAGTGATAGTAGAGAGGAAGGAGAGTAACCTTCTCTATTGGTCACTGGCAGACAGAGACGCAGTCTCACAGCGTCATAGTCTCAGTTTGGGGGTGGCTAGTGGTAAATCCGCTGGGAGTTGCTAAGCCTATGGTTGGGTGGAAACGAGCACCCCTCTCAGCAGTTGCTTGACCCCTGGTGTTATTTCTGATAAGTGTTTTTCCTTTGGCATCTTGAAATATATGTATTCTGATAATTATGCTCATAAGTTGTGAAACTGTGAATGTTTTCATTATAAAAATGTCTGTATGGAATTTTGATCAGTACTAGTAGTTGTATGTTTATAATGGAAAGACTACGTCTGGCTTATGTTTTCATAAATCACTATTTATATGCTTACCGACCTAATTCAGACCGCGTGTCTGATTCATGGGAGAAAGGTACCCTTATATACCTCAGGTAGTACCCTGAGTAAATCTCCCCATAGAGATACCCTCCTTGAAAAGCCCATCAAGAACCCAGAAAGTGAATGTGAAGGTGTAAAGCCTTAGTAACCCTGCATGAGGAGAAACGATCCTCTTGAAAACCCGAGATGGAAGCATAAGGATAGAATATCAAATCGACGGATGAGCTTCCATCGGGAGATCTATGGTCACTCACGACCGTCAGATCCGAAGGAGAAGATGGAGTGTTAAGTGCCTTAACCTTGATAGGTGGTGATCAACGGACGAGATTCCATCGAGAAATCTGTGGTCACACATGACCATTAGATTGGTAGAAGAAAATAGGGTGTTAAATGCCTTACCACTTGGTTTCTCTGTGACTTCAGGGGTAGCGAAGAGATCGAGACCATGGATGCCCAAGGTCCATGAGAGTATTTGGACCGTGGATCTTTCCACGTTTAGGAAGTCGTGGGAGAGCCCACTAGTTAGGAATCTGTCTGAGCCGTCAAATCTCGGCTGAAAAACCCTACAGCCGTTGGATCTGTCAGGAGATACCTGAGGGTTAACACCCCAGTGGATTGGGACTTTCCATTGTGGAAATATCGGGATGGATCTGGGCCATCCGATTGACGGAGGCCACGTGTCATAAGATCTCCCATTTTGGGAAATCGGGAATCGTGGAATCGGGATTTCTGTTGACAAGAGTTCGGGATTTTCCATGGTGAAAACCCTGGGATAGACTTGAGTTGTTCGATTGACGGAGGCTACGTGTCGTAAGATTTCCCATTTCGGGAAATCGGGAATCATGGAGTCGGGAGCCCTAGCGACAAGGGATTGGGACTTTCCTGGGTGGAAACCTCGGGGAAGTTGTGGACCATCCAATTTAAGGGGTGACGTGTCAAGGGATTACCTGTTTTCAGGAAATCGGGGATTGAGGAGTCTCGATGACAAGAGGTCGGGCTCTCGCCTTGATACATCCCGACGAAAGAGAGAGTGTGGTCATATGGGAAGAGGTCATATCGACCAATGCTTAACCCAAGGGGCTAATCACCGATTAAGGTTCGTTCATCACTTCGGCATTTTGGCATTCGGGATATCGAAGGGACATGTTCCCCCGTGCTCTCAAACCCCAAAGTCCAGACTTATAAACCTCGAGATGTTAGCATGTGGTTAGGCTCTGATGATTGGTCAGGATCCTCTCGTAGGATCCTGGGTTTGGGATGACCGTCTGATGTGAGGTAGAGATGCCAACTTTACGCTGGGATGTGAATGTGCATAACG
>ML800620.1:63497-76210 GCA_009831015.1 Picea engelmannii
GTGGAATGTGAAGTGGGGCCCCCTCCTGTTATGTCGACTACCGTGTCGCGTTTCCCTCTCTGCCACCTGTATTCCACTTAACCGCGCAACGGGGCCGTTTCTCATTGGCTATTCTCTAGCCCTGTTGGGGTTCAGCAGTTGCCAAGTCAAATGCCTCGACATCACTATAGCACCGAGGCACGAAATATGAAAGAGGTACTGTGTTTATTCATACTGTGATCATGACCCTCGACCACATGGGGGCGGGGAGAGAGAAAGAGACATCTTACGCTGGTCCTCCATGGATGTTTAGGGATTCTGATTCAACAGAAGACCAGAAAAATCCGATTCAGGTAGTGGGTATGTGACAAAGTGGTATCAGAGCATGGTTACAACACTTGGCCTGCTTTGGCTCAGGTACGACCCGCGTTAGAATATATTGTTATCTGCGTTTTCTCTTTAAGGAGAAGGATTGCAGAATTAGACTGTAATCTAGAAATTTCTATAACCCTCTGTTAAGAAGGTAACTACTCTGATAGGAGTAGGGATGCACTGATCATTATTACTAATAAGATCTGAGTGCCAATAACAGAGGTGGAATAAATTGTGCTATGAAGCTGCACGAGCCGGATAAGGGACATGAACTGAGTTGTTATGATTTAATGTAACGATGGCTACCTACTAAAGCAGGTAGAGTCTCTTGCGATTAAGATGGCTGGTTAGGTAAGGATTAATACCCAAAGGAAGAACCCCTTCATGATTTGGGAAATCTGGTAAGGAATGGTAGGATCCTTAGAAAGTTATGACCGATGTATTATTAAGAGACTAAACCCTGAGCATATAATTCCTCATGATTTAGAGGACTAGTGAAAATATGTAGGGTCGGTTTTACCTAAACTATAATGGTTAGAATCGACAGTGAGGATAACCTGTTTGAGGAGCCCTTTGAGACTGTTTCTAAGAGTGACCCTTGGTCGTTTCCATAAAGAGAGGGTAACACCCGTATGAGTTGGGACTATGAGATTAGTCCTGTAAGTAACTTAAAAAAAAAAAAAAAAAACTCAGAAGATGTAGCAGGAGAAATCCTTCAGGAAAGAATTTTGAAGATTGGATGGGATCTAGAGTCAAGATCCATTCAGAAAGAACCGAAACGTTTCAGGTTGTTTGATCTCGGTAAATAGCACACTGGTTAGTTGCGAGGAGATATCAGAATTTCGCAAGACCAAAAGGCTTGGGAGAAGAAATGAGAAATTCACGAAAATATCATAGCCGTTGATCAAGGAGTGAATTGGACCATTGATCATCCAGAGAAAAATTTTACAATTCTGGAGATCGAAGGATTCGAGGTTCTCCATAATAGAAGTCCCGAAGTCGTGAAATGTGAAATCGGGACATGATCACAACCATCGGTTGGAGAGCCGTTGGTGACCGTGAGACCTAATTAATCAGCAGGGAAGATAAGGCTAATAACCTCTCATCACTCATAATCTCAAGAGGAATAATATCCATTAGATCGGAATCAACGAGAGTCTTTGATCTAGAGCTTTGAGATTTCATCTATGGGGAAAATGGAAGCGTAGACTTCCCAAAGTCACGCCAGGTAAATCATCGAGTTAATCAGGACCGATGATTGCCAGAGAGATCTAGACTGTGGGATCCAGACTTGTCGGGCCCGCATAGAATAGAAGTTTGGGAAATGGTGGAGCGTTGTCCACGGATTCGCCGAAATACGGGATCCTGACGCATGTCTGAGAATTGACCCCAGATTCCGATCAAAGGGTCATGTAGATGAAAGAGCCGAGAAAACCTTAGCCTTGATCTTTCGGGTTTTCGGATTTCGGGAATCAAGGAAACATAATTCCTTGCAATGGGAATTCTGAAATCGTGAAATGCGAAGTGCCTTTTAAAGTGGATCATGGTCACCGCCGGTGGTTGCGTGAGAAGATGGTGTAAGCCAGTATGATGAATAGTGCATGAGTTTAATGCACTGAGGAGCTTCCTATTAAGAAGCCTGATACTCATACCAGTGAGGTATGAATGATATATAGAATGTGCAAGTAATGCACATGTATGATGTAAGAGTATAAATATACTAAAGGCCCAACATGATGGCCCTGATGAGTGAAACGTGAGGCAAGACTTACACTTGCCAAAATTGAATGAATACCATGGATGCATGGTTGACTCCATTCTGAAGAGTCGTGAAGGATCTATCTTGAAGGATAGCTTAAAGGGAATGTACTCCATATCCCCAAGAAAACCCAGTACAATTAAAGGAAAGAGTAAATGAGCAAGGATGCTTTGTTGTCATGATAAGAGGAAAATGTTTATGCCTTTACAGACCACATGAGAAGGATGGTGACCAATCCTGAGATGACTGATTTTAAAAATAAAAATGTATGTAGGCTATGAAGTATACCTACGATAGCTACATGCAGGCTTAGGATTGTGGAAGTGGTTAAGAACATCATAGATGTAAATTAACAAGGATGCATGTTTATATTCCTTAAGGGGAATATTTGGTAGACCACAAAAAGGGAAACTCAAGGTTGAGGCCATCACAGTGGTGATGGATCTGCAATGAGGAAGTTGCATGTTGAAGGAGTTTCCAATGGAGGAACTGTATAAGGTCTCTGTCAGAGGAACATAGTCACAACCCTGATGATTGTTGAAGGATTGAACAATGGGCTACAAGGCCTGTCCATGTATAAGAATCCTGGATTACATTTTTGGAAGAATCATGTAAGTAATAGAAGACTAATAACCGAATATTGACCATTCTGATAACCTAATGGAAGTGTGTAGGATGCACATGTTCCTGATTCATTATGAGTAGATAGTTTCTATTAAATCATGCTGCAGTGTCCTAAGAGTTAAGATGAGCCTAACCCAGGGCTGCTCAGAAAAGAGAAGTTGTGGAAACTAGTATGGCTGGTAAGAGGCCAATAAACCCCTGGGTACGATTGAATGGATAAATGGGGATGTTTATCTGATACGGCTTGGTGGAAGCTGTGATGAAGGAAAGGTAGTGAGATCTTAGAGATAACTTGACTGGGCTGAAAAGCCCCAGGCGATGAAGAAAGAATTGGAGGAAAGGGAGAGTCATCAATTCTTTCCTTGTTGTGCATTACGTTTCTATGGAATGAGGAAGTTAGTACATTGATGAACAAAAGTGATTTGACACCATAATAATGATGGTTGTAATGTTGTGAAAATAATTGAGAACTGTTGTGTTACACTCATGAAAAACGTTAAAGATAATGTGATGAAGTGCATACAGATATGCTAGACATGCCTGAATTTTGTTTTTTATTAATTAAACGCTATGATATTTGCATTTCAATTTCATGACGATTAATATGCCTATGATGTATTTCATGTGTAGAAAGGAAGAATATTGGAACTGTTGAGGAAGACAGTTGCCAATAATGAACGACCTCAAGCAGAGGGTGACCATGGAAAGGCTGCGGTCGAAAGGTTGTTGACGGGACTGTGGAAATCCTGCTAAAAGTACTACTGATAAGGTAGAGGACAGAGAAAGGGTGCAAGAAACCAAGAATAGGTATAAAGGTATTCGTGCCTGTGTGGCATAGGGTATGAATGGATTTGGTAAGAACCCCTTCCGAAATATTTATTATTGCATGCTATGCCTGAAAATTGAAAGGGCAGTTGTATGCCTTGGATACCCGAGTAGGGTATAATTTGGGGAAGATGACCTGAATAATGGAGGCATGAACCTCTGGTACTAAAAGAACGATTTTAACCTTCAGAAGAATTCATGAACTGATATGCCATAAACACATGGACCAGTCAAGGAATGATTGGAAACAAAAGTGCTCATAAATAGCACGTTGCTTGGAATTACTTCCAGGAAATGCATAATTGCATAAAAGACAAACAATGGATTCCTCATTGAGAAAGTAGGACCTTCCAACATTTTCACTCACAAGGTATAGGTGTTAGAGAAAATCAAATGTGGGTGGCCATGAGTGTTGGCACCCTGAATATTAATGAAGGCCTAATGTGTGGGAGCATTCATGCGAAACTTTTAAGTTTAATATGTACTAATCTGGGGTCGTGATCGGCCTATAGCAGGGAGCGTGGATCCTGTTTTAAGAATGAATGAAAAACGACTAAAACCATATGAGGAAAGGATAGGTTAAATCCCAACACCCCATGACCCAGAACCGGTCCTAAAGTGTGACGAACTTGAAATCAATGCAAGAATGCATTGGGTATGAATGTGGCCATGGATAGTGGCACATTTGTTAAAACCCTTTGAAATATTGAATTACGTTTGAATATATATATGTACATAGAGAATATAACCATTTTTCTTGGCTGATTGAGGAATGAATTGCAGGAAGAAGAGGGTCATGGATATGGCAGCAAGGTAAGCCCATAGGAGAGACCGATTGCCTGTTGGGCCAAACTGCAAGGAATGGTATTTCCTTTTGAGGAAGTAATTTAATCATTAAGTATGCACAATTCTGAGATTGTTATGACGATGTAGTAAAGGTGCAATAAAATGTATATGCATGGAAAATATAACAAGTTGTTTGGCCGATTGAAGTTGAAAGTGCGGGAAGCAAAAGGGGTCTTGGATATGGCAGCATTGTAAGCCCATAATGAAGTCCAATTGCCTGTTGAGCCAAACCATTATGGGAAGGAAAGTCCCATAATTATGAATTTGGTTCCTGTGCAGAACAAATATGAAAACAAACCGTGAGAATGGACAAATCTGTGGGTGACAAGTTTGCAAATAAAATTTTGAAAGCTAGAATTGATAATGATGTCTCATGAATTTTGTATACCTGTGATACAGGTGAAAAGAAAAGACATGTTCAGAAAGGAACAATTGAAGGCTGTCAAAACTGAAGGTGATGAACATGACTACTACTGAGCCATGAAAACCCTGTGAGGAGTCATGATCGCCTGAAATAAAATTGTGTTGAGGTAACATCGGCCGAAGGGATGCCTCGGTAGAGCAAGTACGAGGGACGCCTCGACTGTAAGACTCGATAGAGTCTCTAAAATTCTTCCCGTGCGAGAAAACCTTGGCAGGGAAAGATGGATCACCCGAGGGACTGTATAACAGTGAAGGGGATGCCTGAGCCTGGGCCTGGAGGGTGAGTGACCGCAAGGAAGTTGAGACCTTAATAATTCTTGAAAACTATTGGAATTATGCATCCAACGGGTACGTCAAGGAGGACGATGAGAATGGATAACAAAATTACCATGTGGATACAGATCCACGAACTGCACAGATAAGTATTGTGCTAAGAATATGAAATTTTCTTTTTCTTTTGAAATTTGAGCATCAGTAAGATGTTTTTGCACAAAATTGTGAATTAATGTGCTTGTTGTCCATGAATTATTGAAGGAAGATGACGAAGATCAAGACTTCTGAAGTGGCTGAATAAGAAAGGCATGACATGTGTTTTGAGAAAGAACACCGAGGACGGTGTTCCTTTAAGGGGGAGGGAATTGTAACACCCTGTTTCCCCCAAATTTGTAATTAACGCTAATATAGGAATTACCATGCTAAAGAATGATGAAAATGTGAATGTATGATGTGAATGGACCTTATGAAGAAGGTCTATGAATGTAAATAACATTATGAATTTATATTGCAAAACTGTTGAGAGGGGATGTGCTGAAAAGAGACCACGATGGCAGTGGAAGGCACCTGGAAAGGTGGCGTTAACTTCCATCGAGGATTAATACCGTATTTGGACTCCACTGGCCCGGAGAACCAAAAGAGGCTCCCTGGCCCCGAATTAAATGTCTCACAGGCTGGTAGGTAGATGGTTTAATGAGGGATGGGAGGTGAACCGCCCATCCGTAGAGCCGTCAGGCCTGACCAACGCGAGGGTAATCGCGCCACACGCAACCTCGCAAGAGGATCAGGCATGGGGTACAAGCGATTGGGGGGCAGACGTGAGGGGAGAACTCTGGCAATACACAGAGTAACTGATAGCAGAGAGGAAGGAGAGTAACCTTCACTCCTGGTCACTGGCAGACAGAGACACAGTCTCACAGTATCGTGGTCTCAGCTCGGGGGTGGCTAGTGGTAAATCCACTGGGATTCGCTAAGCCTACGGTTGGGTGGAAACGAGCACCCCTCTCAGCAGTTGCTTGACCCCTGGTGTTATTTTTGATAAGTGTTTTTCCTTTGGCATCTTGAAATATATGTGTTCTGATAATTATGCTCATAAGCTGTGAAACTGTGAATGTTTTCATTATAAGAATGTCTGTATGGAATTTTGATCAGTACTAGTAGTTGTATGTTTATAATGGAAAGACTACGTCTGTATTATGTTTTCATAAATCACTATTTATATGCTTACCGACCTAATTCAAACTGCGTGTCTGATTCGTGGGAGAAAGGTACCCTTATATACCTCAGGTAGTACCCTGAGTAAATCTCCCCATAGAGATACCCTCCTTGAAAATCCCATCAAGAACCCAGAAAGTGAATGTGAAGGCGTAAATCCTTAGTAACCCTGCATGAGGAGAAATGATCCTCTTGAAAACCTGAGATGGTAGCATAAGGATGGAATATCAAATCGATGGATGAGATTCCGTCGGGAGATCTTTGGTCACTCACGACCGTCAGATCGGAAGGAGAAGATGGAGTGTTAAGTTCCTTAACCTTGATAGGTGGTGATCAACGGACGATATTCCGTCGGGAAATCTGTGGTCACACACGACCGTTAGATTGGTAGAAGAAAATAAGGTGTTAAACGCCTTACCACTTGGTTTCTCTTTGACTTCAGGGGTAGCGAAGAAATCAGGACCGTGGATCCCCAAGGTCCATGAGAGTATCTGGACCATGGATCTTTCCACGTTTAGGAAGTTGTGGGAGAGCCCACTAGTTAGGAATCTGTCTGAGCCGTCAGATCCCGGCTGAAAAACCCTACAGCCGTTGGATCCGTCGGGAGATACCCAAGGTTTAACACCCCAGTGGATTGGGACTTTCCATTGTGGAAATGTCGGGATGGATCTAGGCCTTCCGATTGACGGAGGCCACATGTTGTAAGATCTCCCATTTCGGGAAATCAGGAATCGTGGAATCGATATTTCTGTTGACAAGAGTTCAGGATTTTCCATGGTGAAAACCCCGGGATAGACCTGAGTCGTCCGATTGACGGAGGCCACGTGTCGTAATATCTCCCATTTCAGGAAATCAGGAATTGCAGAGTTGGGAGCCCTGGCAACAAGGGATCGGGACTCTCCTGGGTGGAAACCCCAGGGCAGTTGTGAACCGTCCAATTTAAGGGGTGACGTGTCAAGGGATTACCCTTTTTTGGGAAATTGGGGATTCAGGAGTCTCGATGACAAGAGGTCGGGCTCTTGCCTTGATACATCCCGACGGAAGAGAGAGTGTGGTCATATGGGAAGAGGTCATATCGATCAATGCTTAACCCAAGGGGCTAATCATCGATTGAGGTTCGTTCAACACTTCGGCGTTTTGGCATTCGGGATACCGAAGGGACATGTTCCCTCGTGCTCTCAAACCCCGAAGTCCAGACTTATAAACCTTGATATGTTAGCATGTGGTTAGGCTCTGATGATTGGTCAGGATCCTCTCGGAGGATCCTAGGTCTGGGATGACCGTCCGATGTGAGGTAGAGATGCCAACTGTACATTGGGACATGAATGCGCATAAGGGTAAGTAGTGAGAAGATATGTATTTCCAGAGTCCACTCGCTCAGATCTACGGCTGAGGATTCATTCCAGAGCCCCCTTGCCATTATGCCTTTAATGGGGGGGGTCTGGAATTAGACTCGCAACTCTCGAACGGTCAAGATCAATTCATCATGATCAACGATGCTTAGGTGGATTCCGGACCCCCCTCTCCATTCTTCCTTTAATGGGGGGGGGTCTGGAATAGTGTGGCGTGTGAAGTGGGGCCCCCTCCTGTCATGTCGACTACCATGTCACGTTTCCCTCTCTGCCACCTGTATTCCACTTAACCGCACAACGGGGCCATTTCTCATTGGCTGTTCTCTAGCCCTGTTGGGGTTCGACAGTTGCCAAGTCAAACGCCTCGACATCACTGTAGCGTTGAGGCACGAAATATGAAAGAGGTACTGCATTTATTCGGACTATGATCATGACCCATGACCACATGGGGGCAGGGAGAGAGAAAGAGCCAGCTTACGCTAGTCCTCCATGGATGTTTAGGGCTTCTGATTCGGCAGAAGACCAGAAAAATCCGATTCAGGTAGTGGGTATGTGACAGACCGACAGGTTTCCAAAGGACTTCATCAGATCCATAAATATTTTTACATCTTCACGAAGACTTTCAGTCAGAAGAAGTTTCAGACTTTGTGGGATCGTCTTGCAGTGAAGAACACAGTTTCCTAGAAGCTGTCATTTTCTTCTTTCGATACATTATCTTTTGAGGGGGGGGTTTGTTCCCATGTGGTTTTCCCTCTTTCCTCACTTTTATTTAGTGTTCATTAGTTGCATTGTACATGAGTACCTAATATGGCCTAGTAGTCAGGACTCATCTTTTATTCCATAGTGATGTTTAGGGGGTGTTGGAGAAATTTCTATTTTCGACACACTAGTTCAGTAGGAGTTAACTGAGTAGTTCTATTTTAGACTTCCTATTTTTACCATCACTATTATGCATGCATGCATTCCTAAGGAAAGTTAACTTCTTGATTGATTTTCTTAATTATGGAATGTTTTCCCTATATATGAGTGTATTCCACTCATTCATTGTATCATATTGATCATGATCTATGTATCAATCATCAACTCATTGGAGTAGTGTGAATATCATTTTTCATTCTTCCATGTTGAATCTCTCTTCCTTTATTCATAAGATTTGTTTGTACTTGCTTTAGCTAGATCTCATGTGCAGGTTTCCATGAAACACTGAAAATGACTACCATTAGAAGCGGTCCACATACCTACAACAATTCCACTTGAATATCAAGTACAAGAAGGGTAGCACCAACCATGTTGCAGATTCCCTCAGTCGACCCTCGGTGGCAGCGCTCACCACAGTTCTCAACTCTTGTGGACATGCGACATCTAGGTGGCCACAATTATATAATAATGACTCTGACTTTGCTACTGACTATCAAACATTGAGCGCAGGAAAATTAGTTCCCAACTTTCATCTCCAAGAGGGGTTATTATGCCATCTAAGCCACCTTTGTGTTCCTTCAAGAGAGTGTGAAAAGATGATTTAGAATTCTCATTACAGTCAAGAAATGAGACATTTTCGTGTAGAAAATACAGTGGAAGTAATGTATAAGAAATTTTATTGGCTAAAGCTTCGACAAGATGTTCGCAATTACATCAGATCCTGCACCGCCTACACCATTTCCAAGCCCACCATTAAGAAATAGGGGCTATACACCCCTTTGCGTACTCTGAATAGGCTTGGGTGTCCATCTCCATGGACTACATGTCTGGTCTGCCTTCAACCAAGCATGGGAATGAATTTTTCTTCGTGGTCGTCGATTGATTCTATAAGATGGCAATTTTGACACCCTACAAGAAGAGCATCAAAGTCGAGGCCACCACCAAGCTCTTCTACACATATGTTTGGGTTCATTTTGGGATACCACATACTATTATCTCAGATCGAGACAGGAGGTTCCTGAGCACCTTTTGTTCCAACCTATAGTCGATGATGGACACCAAGGTGACCAAATCGACTTCCTTCCACCCACAGACTGATGGACAAATAGAGGTAGTCAACAAGATGATTGTCCATATCCTAGGAATGTATAATTCCAAACATCCACACACATGGGATGAAATCCTTTCTTATTTTCAACATAGCTACAACATATCCCTCCACAACTCTATTGGCCACAGCCCTTTTCAGGTGTGCTTGGGGTTTCAACCATTGGCCCCCATTGACATAGATCTACTCATTGCAACCGCATAGGAAGAGTCCTCCCATGATAAGATAGAGTTTGATCGGGTAGCCAAATTTGTTGAGTGCATCTAGCACATCCAACAACAAGTTCATGATATTTTGCAGAAAGCCAATTCTAGGTACAAACAATGCCATGATCAACATCGGGTACCACACAAATTTTAGCTGGGAAATAAGGTCTGGTTGCATTTGCAGAAATAATGCCTCATAGAACCCCATTGGAAGTTGTTCCCACTCTGATACGGGCCTTACACCATCACCAAGGTTGTGGTTGAGAATTATTTTGAATTAAGTATTCCTCCCTTTCTTGGATTGCACCCGGTATTTAATGTGAAACTGCTCCAACCATATTTTCCACCTCTCCTAGACACTTCGAATGTGGTAGAGAAGTTGGTCGCTGCATAACTCAATAATTCTTTCATCGAACAAGTGAAAGTTGATCGGATCATGGATACTAAGACAAAGGACACTCACCAACATACTATCAAACTCTATCGGGTCGTCAAATAAGGGAAGTTTATTCATTAGGGAAAGTGGCTCACTAAGAGTCAGGTTCAATAAAAGTTTCCTCATATGATGCAGGAACTTGATGCAATGGATACCATTGCTTCTTAATGGGGGAGGAATTATCCATGTGGATATCGGTGGCCACCCACCTATTCCACTGGCTCAGATCCCAATTTCCATTTTGGAAGTTTGTTTGTAGCCTTTTGGGTCCTAAACTTTCAGGGTCATTTTGAGGCCCTAAACAAAAAAATTTGGGCCTGCCATAGTCACACTATAGATGGAGTCAAAATTTGGAAAAAAATGTGTATTCCTTGGATATACCTTTCCAATAGAGGATATCGTGCACCTAAAATGGATATCATATGCAAAAGTTATGACCCCGACAAGTTGATGGACCAACTTATCCCATCAGGGCCCACATGAATTTTGGTGCTTCATCTCCTAGGGTTAGGCTTTTGGATGTTTAGGGTTTTCTCATTTATGTTTTATGTTAAAAAATGCCTTTGTAGCCTCATTGTAACCATTTTCTTGTGAATGAGCGTAGCCGACACATCTCTTCTCAGAGATAAGCTACCACCATTCTAGCTAGCTTGTGTGCTTCTGCATTTTACAGTCTTTTGTATTTCATACAGTTATTAATAGAATCTTAGATTTATTGTATTATTGTTTTCCTTTCCATATCTATGTACAATTCTTTGTTATATCTCTATTTTACCTCTTCCTTCACATCTTTCCTAAAATAATCTGGATCAATTGTTGATACAAAAATTCCTAAAAAATGTCAACATAGTCATCGCATTGGTCACCTGAAGAATCAATGTTTTGATCTCCATCATTGTATTCATTGTGGGAAGACAAACCATATTTCAAAAAAATGTCAAAAGAGGAATAAGGTTAAGAAACAAACACTTCACTACGGTTGGATAAATTCTTCGTGATGGAATCAACAAGTGAATAAGTTGCATATGTGTTACTATCTAGTTCAAACACAGGTAAAGGCACATTTGCATGGACAACTTAAAAAAGCAAAAGGCTTTCAAACAATTGTTCAAGTTGAATATTTTGGTCATCATTAGGGCCCAATTCTCAATGCCTTCTTGAATTGAAAATCGATTCGATGGTACTCTCTTATAGCTTGGAGGTGGGCGAGTACAATGATGAGTGAAAATGGTTAGTGCTAAATTGAAACCATCAAATGAAGTGAAAATGGTTAGTGGTCAACCAAAACCACTATATACAATGATGAATTGGTTAAGGGTAACCCACAACAAAGCCCATGATTTCTCACTGTTTAGGTGACAAAGGGGGGAATATTGATAATTATTGTTAGACTTTAGGTTTCAACAATAACAAAAAACATCCAAATGGAAAACAATAGTCTGTAGATGGTAGACTTAGACAAACATAATATCAAATGGGAAACAACAACATCAACAAGAGAATTTCAAAGATTTCATCACTTGGGATACATTACCAATTTGGGAACTTTGAAGTTTCTTCCACTTGTCATATTTTTATGCGACATGCATTGATATAATTCAATTTTCCTTTACATGGTTGATTCAGGATTTGAGAAAATCCATTAGGACACTTGGTTTACTACTCCTTGGTTATTTGGTTCAATATCTTGCAATTGGATCATATACAATATTAAAGATTGGGATGTTGGTTGACACTATATGTGTGTCATTTTCTGAGAGTGGTTTTGTGAACATTTTGTTCACTTGGATGGTCATTTGACATAACATAGGACAACTAGATCCGTCTACATTGTTTCTTTTCATTTGATTGGGTTGTCAATCATTTTTAGGGATGTGTTATACTTACAGTTGATTCATTTCTCATGATTCATTCTCATAAGATATTGGAGTTCATGTTAGTGAACAATTACATGCATTTTGGCTCACATGTTTAGACAATGGATTTTTTCAATATTTTATGATATTTTGGCATCTATATTTCTAGTTCTTGTTGTTGGATCATGTTGTCATTGATGCCAATGGTTTGTCATTGATGCCAATGGTTTGATTACTTGGGAGATTGTTGGATCATATGTCATTGATGTAAATGGTTTGGTTTGATTGATGTCATTGGTTGATGTCAAGTAATTGATTTATATGATTCCCTTGATGAGAATGTTATATGTCCAAGTGGAAACCAATCGATGCAAAGGTAAACAAATGGATGAACTCCAAAGTGATCCCCTTATGGTGAAAGCCCTCACGGGAAGACGCTTTATGGATTGAGTTATCCTAGAAGAATGGTTGGAGGACCCATGCTCTCATTATTGTCTTATCATGATTGATAAGGTGTACAA
>ML800620.1:76310-86415 GCA_009831015.1 Picea engelmannii
GATAAACCCCAAGGATTGTAGTCCGTAATAAAAAGAAAATTGTACATACATCTTGTGTTCTTTGTGTTCATTGTGGTGATGACTTGTTGATGATATATTGCTGATATATGTTGCTGATATGTGCTCACATCTAACTGGTTTTAAATGACAACAATGGGTAATGAATAAATGTTGAATGCTAATTGATGAGTTTTTGTGCAAGAGGTCAGTTTTGGGAAAAAGAGCCCCACACTCATTCACCCCCCCTCTAAGTGTGGTAGGTGTGTCCAACACTTGTTGCCTTGTTGGTATAAATTTTCAGACTTGTGATTGAGGGGAGGATTTTTGGCCTACAAATTCCTATACAATCATGAAGTACTACATGACCTTTGATATTTTTACATTATAGGATATAGTTTATCTCCTAAGTGTGTATTACATCATATTTTTCCTCCTCCTACCCTTATCTCTTGATGAGGTGTTAGTGTGAGATAAAATTCAGTGTATGGGGTGTTTTTCATTCATGTACTATAAATTTGCATCATTAGAATGAATAATGTAATGGCAATGAGAAAGAGAATAAGAATGGATTAAATCCTTTTCCTCCAAGTTATTGTGTCTTTCTTGTGTTCTATTTCTTAATAGTATATTTATAATCAAAATAGACATAAAATATTTGACCCCTATTGAATTAGAATAATGGTTGTATTCATTTCTTGTAACTTTTTGTCTGTTATGAAGTTTAAAATGGCATATTTAACTTAACTAAGGTCAATTCTTGACCTACCCATTTTCATAATTTGGTAAGATATATGTTGTTTAACATTTGAATGGTTGTGTTGCAGACTTGAAAAAGAAATAGACTTTTCCACACTCATATTTTTCCCCTTTTACTTTGTTTTTTTTTTTCTAATTTTGGTCCAACTAGAGGCTTTGATTGAGGCTTGTAAGATTTTATATCACCAATGATTGGGTTTTTTCCTTGAAATAAGGCATGGGTGTTACACATCAAAATGACACACTCAAGTACCTCACCCTAAGTCTCAAAAGTGTCGTAAAAGTGTCATATGAACCTTGCTAAGTGTAACATACACCTTGATACCATGAAAGAACATTTGTCGCAATCCCTAGTCAATGAGGATGAAAAATATATTATATTAAGGTCAAAATACTATGTGCACATGAATTATGTATTAATATTCATAAAAAAAAATTAATTTAGTGTGAGAATCCACCTCACATTTAGTTTCCTAATCTCAATGAGAGGTTGAGAATCTCATGGATGGTTGAGATATTTTCTCAAACCAAAATCCTAATTTGGTGGATCTTGAGCGATATTTCCTCCTTAAAATCATTGAGAGATATTTTCTCCCTAAAATCCTTGAGAGATATTTTCTCCCTAAAAATATTAGAGATCCCATTTTAGTGGATCTAGTGAGTGATCTTCTCCATGGTGGTTAAGCCTCCAAATTCTATATAATGAGGGCTTTCCACGGTGAAAAGGGGAATCTTTTAGATATCAAACTTATGATCTTGGTAGCATAGTGCAAGGGTTGGACGAGGGGAGCTTGGAGGAGTGTTGCATCATCATCCATGTTTGTAAGTATTCTCTTTGGGTTCTCATTTTAATATACTTGGCCTATTTCCTTCAAGCTTGTGTATTCTTGCATGCGCTTGTCTACTTTTCTTTCGATATTTGTAGATGAATTTTTTTGATCTAATATTGTAGAGTAGAAGTTCTTTGTTTCTCTCTGTTGTCCATTGCAGTGCAGGTATCAAGTTGTGATAAGGAGTTTGGAGATCAAGCTCAGATTGGAAGCAACAAAGACAAACTTAGAAACAAGGTGCATCACACCCTTTCTCCCTCTCTCTGTTTTTGATTGGTTAAACTAGATTCAAAGGGATGTTAGTGTCTACTTGTGTTTTTCTGTCTTGGTATTAGGGGTCTTTAATCCAAGGGAAAATTCACCTGTCCACAGGGGGATATTTACATAACAGAAATTGGTGACTCCACTGGGAAAGGACATTGACTTGTCTTTCCTTGGATCATCTGAAACTTTACCTTGTTTGATCTTGTTTGGTTGATTGTTTCTAAACCTTCCCGCTTCCCTCTTCTTCATCAAGTAGTAGTCATAGTTACCAAGCCAGTATCTGTTGATTTCTTTCTTTTTTACACTTATTTTCAAGCATCTACAGGACTAGCACTCCCCCAGAGTGGCTACCAGGGCATTTGTTATCTAATCATCACTCCTCAATGGTATCTAAGGGAATGCTATAACGCTCTGTCTCTTTTTTTTAGGGAGCATTTATATCTTGTTTTGAGCAGATCCAGGAGAATCTACCCTATTTTGCTCAGCCCTTTGTTGGAGGTCCTTTGCCTAGAGTTTGTAATTTTTCTTGTGACTTTGTTTAGGTTGAGGCTATGGCTCCTTATCACTCTTTTCATTGTCTTGTTTGAGCTTGCAACCTTTTCCAAATTACGAGATTGATTCGGTTTGTTTTTTCTTGGTTTGGTTTGAGTCTTTTGAAGTTTCTGGTTATCTGACTAATTGAAAAGGTCTTGAAAGGTTTGTTGGTCTTAAGTTAATTTTCAAATATTTCCTCTTTGAATGATTTGAGACTTTATGCTTACCACAACCTATCTTTGATCGCTCTTTCTTGTTGCTTATTTTTTCAAGACATTTGAGTGATTTCTCTTTCTCCCTATCATTTTTTGGATTCTTCTTTGAACTTTCTTGTATTCTTTGAATGCTTGTCAATTTTAGAGTCCTTGATTGAGTGAGTTATCATACTTGTTTCTTTTAGTTCTTGTTAGCTTGTGAGTGCATGCTTTGTTTGAGATCCTTTTTTCTTTTTGTCTTTTGTATCTGCATTCGAATCTTTGATTTTGATTGAAAGTAATGAAGCATTAAAGGATTTTCATTTGCTTTCTTTATATATTAGAATCAAACAAAGAAGATAGTTGCATTCCCTTGGAATCATATGATAAACCTATGCAACACTCGTACAATAAACCTCCACACTGAACACTTGGATAATCCTCTAAAACCTTCACACTCAACCAATCCTTTGAATCTTTCAGCTCCTTTGACCCATCCAAAGAATGCCTCAAAACTCATTGCATTATGTTTTGGTCCACTCTAAGTTTATGCTGCCAAGCCTCAGATCGTGCCTCATTGTTCAAGGGAAGTTTCCGCATCAACAATCAACCATTTACAAAGTTACCAGTTTTCATACCCATGTCATACCATGTTCATCTACTATATCTTATCAATTTCCTGTGACAATTTTGGTGTCAACTGATGGGGGATACATCGATGCCCTCCTTCGACGAGTCTTTTCCTATCGAATTCAACAAATTATTTAGGAAATAGACTTAGGAACACATCAATACCTTGGGACCTGCATTCCTCAATGGAAGGCCTCCTCACATTTGACAGTGGGTATTCATCAATGACCCCTGATCAACTGATTCCACGAATGTTTGACTTAAACTCATTTTTCACATTCGTTGGAATGTACTTTAAAAGTACCTTGAAAAACATCAACATCAATGGTGATTTATCTCTCACTTGTTAATGGTATACCTCAATGACTGATAATCAAGTGGTTTCTACCATGTTCGACATCAAAACATTTATTCACATGGATAATATTCGTACTACATCGAGATTGGGACGAAGACCCTGGGTTAAGAATTCACTCTATTTTATGCTCTGCCCAGGCTGCGAAGGAAGTCATTTGATCATGCTGATATATGTGATGTCACATAGATCCAAATTGTATTGGTCAGTGACTATGCTTTATCATGTCGTAGATCCACTGTTTATTTTGCATGGCTATGGATCCACATTGTATCTCTATTGGCCATACCCTTAGTCAATATCATCATGGATCCACAATGTATTTATTGGCGTCCATACTTTGAGTCACTTATAGTATGAGCATAGGTATGCCTGACTCAGGAATGGAACGCATATTAACATTGTTTGATGGTTGTTTGTAGCTTCTACTAGGTTCCCTGAATCCATACCCTTGCTTCGAAGAATCTATAAAGTGTTCCATCCAACAACTTTCATCTTCCAACTTCACACTTTGGGGGGCAATCTGTTACACTTTGGGGAGAAATATTTTGTCGCAAGTGTCATAAGTGTCACACTTTTGTCGCAAGTTTCACTTTATCTTTTTGTAAGTGTAAAATCATGAATGACACCATGAAAAAACTTGATACAACCCCTAAAACATGTTAGAATAAGAAGCTCTATCATCATACAGTCGGAATAAATGTTTTTCTATGGGAATTTCTCATCTTGGAAACTTTTGGGAAGATCAATGCTCCCCTTCTCATACACAAGGAGCACTAGTGCTCTATGCCCATCTCAAGGGAAGCATTGTAGCACTTTGTTTCCCATTCTAAGGGAGCACCGAATTGGTTGAGAGAATCTTGGAATAAATCCCTTTTTCTTCTAAAGACAGTTATGGATGGATCGAGTTGGTTTGGCTTGAATCTACTATTGGAGCCATATCCTCAACTAATTCCAAATATACCTAAGGTGGTTGAGCCTCTCAAAGCCTATAAATGGAGGCATTCCCATGGTGAACAAAGGAGGAAAAATTAGCAAATAATTGTTATTTTGATTGTGGATCTTTCGAGCAAGGGTTGGACGAGGAGGACTTGGAAAGGTTGATGCAACATCATCTAAAGATTGTAAGCTTCCTTTTGAAGTTATAATTAATATACTTATCCTATTTCCTTCTAGTACATGTTTACATGTTCTTGTCTATGCTTGTCTTAATCTTCATAGATCGATTGATTTGATCTAATCCATTAGAGTAGGAGATAGTCGTTTGTTTCTTGTTGTCCATTGCTGGTATTGTTTGAAACTCATGGATTGGATATTCTTGGAATAAAATCCTAAGTGAGGTACATCATACTTCCCATCCTTCTCTCTTTTTTTATGGATAAACTGAATCTATAGGAATGGTAGTGTCTAAAGGTAGTTTTCTGTCTTGGTAGAGGGGTCTATACTCAAAGGTAAAGTTCACATGTCCCATGGGGAATATTTCCGTAACAATGTGACTTATGTATTGGTCATGATATACAAAATATTATTCATGCCTCCTTTTCCCTTCTTAAAATATTCTTCCTACAATGAAACCTGCAGGAAAGAATTTTGCAAATTTGGACTCGTGACCCTATAAATGCCTTTAACACAACCCTATGGAGATGGAACAATATCCTTTGTTTGGGTTGCAAGTGTATATTTCTCTGAGGTATTTCTTAGATCCACCTAATGGTGGTCCATTTTTTAATCTCCCCCCCAAGAAGGATCAATGTTGTTTTCTTTAGTATTTTGTGAAAACTTGGGATTTGGACATAAATCTAGTACTTTTCCATGATCAAAGAAAATTCTACATCAAAAAAAGAAGTTTGTGGTTTATAATTTGTGTTAGTGTTCAATATATGTTGTCTAACATAATTTGGTCAGAAATTCCTTACTTAGATCATCATAAACATGGTCTAGGCATAGTTTGTTTTTACAAAAACTGGAAGATTTCTATTATAAAAAAGGGTGTGGTCAAGGCTCGCAAAATATACAATCAAAAGAGCTAAGAAAAACTATAGTAAATTTTGGGGCTCAAAGGAGCTTCTTAACTTGAATACAAAAAAAAAAAACCAAGTCTTCTTTGAAAAATAATCATATACAATGCCTCACAAAGAAATTCATGTAGAAAGTGGAAAGGATGAGAAGATAAATTAAATAGATGGAATACTGGGATTAGGGGGAATCCTAGAATCAAAAGATTCCTTCTCCAAGCCATCAAATAGCATGTTCAAATATAGAAGAGGGTTTTCAAATGAGGGAGAGAAGGAATTCAATTATGGATCTAGTAATGACACAGTAACAATAAAAATGGTTTGAGATTGAAAAACTTCCAACTGGGAATGAAGAGCATCCATCTCGTCATGGGCATGTTGCATAGCCGTTCGGTGTTGGATTAATATTTCTAGGATGAAATAAACTTGAGAGCTCATACCTTGAACAAAAATTTACAAATGATGAAAGGAGGTCAGGGGGTCTTCCAACTAGAGATCTGATTGAGGCGATGGAGAAGGACCTTCCTTCCCATGAGCCAATAATATTGATAATGCGAATACGCACTGCATAAACCAAAGATGGAAATTCACAAATTCTTGACTTGGATGACCACCAACTGAAAGGAAAGTCTTGGAGTGAAAAATACACCAATTTAGACATGAACCAATTTCCTTATGGTGAAACCCCATGATGCACTTCACAAAACAGAGACAAACATTCACAATCTCTTGTCCTGGATGGTCATGAACCGAGAAGCAACTCTTGGGAAAACAAAGACATGAATTCAAACCTGAACCAACAAAATTATTTATTATCTCCCAAGCCAAAAGATTGTTAGAAGATCAGAATCACAGAGCAATAAAATAAAACAAATGTGGAAACAAAACACAAAAGATACACAATACAATAGAGACACAGATTTATGTGGTTCACCTAGTGTGGGATACGTCCACCAGAGAAATTTCCAGGTCCTTCCTTTATTATTATCCAACAAATGAAGGGATACAACCTACAACAAAACCCATTGTAACTTCCTCTTATTTCTCTCATAGTCTCCTATCTCAGAAAATCATATTCGCCATAATCCATAGCCATAATACATTTCCCTCATAACAGAGGGTTTCCTTCTAGGGAAAAAACCCTAACACAATTTCTACCATTAGATATGTGACTTTATAATGAGCGGTCCAGATTTATAATGAAATTACAATATACATTTACAAGGCAATTTTTCCTTCGGGGGCTTCGCCCGTAAAACCCCCAGCCAGGGGAATAGCCCCCTCAGATCCCGCAGAGGGGTACCCCCGCTATGCACTCTCCCGCATGGAAGAGTGTACATACTTCTGGGGTGTAAAGTCTTCATGGGGTATAAACACGACTGAAAAACACAAGACCTCTGAATCAGGAAGATAATCAGGCTCCACAAGAAACAATCTCCCACTTGGAGACTGATCTCAACAACTCCACCGCTGCTGTATATGTTGGACTCTGAACCTTCTTAGACCTAGAAAATTTCTCATATTCATCTTCATTCTTGAAGACCAACTGAAACTGAGAAAGAACTCAGTTTCTCTCTGGTTACTCCCTTTGTTAACATGCCTACAGGAGTATGGCTAGTTTGTATCTTTTCCAACTTCAAATGTCCATCTTCCAAGGTGGATCATATGAAGTGGTACCTCAACTGTATATGATTAGTATTCGAATGGAAGGCTGAGTTCTTTGCAAGATGAATTGCACTCTCACTGTCACAGTACAACTTGCTATTCTCCTGCTTCTTTCCCAATTCCTCCATAAACCTTTGTAACCAAATCATGTCTTTACTAGCCTCTGTAGAAACAACATACTCTTCCTCTGTTGTTGAAATTCCAACAACCTTTTGCAGTTTCAAAATCCAACTTACTGTTGTTCCACCTATAGTAAAAACATGCCCTGTGGTGCTCCTCTTGCTATATTTATCACCTTCCATATCTGAATCAACATATCCCTATAGAAAAGTGTCTGAACCTCCAAAAAATAATGCATGAGTAGTAGTACATCTCAAATACCTGAGAATCCACTTTACTGCCTCTCAATGTTCTTTACCTGGATTGTTCAGATACCTGCTCACAACTCCCACTGCATGTGCAATATCTGGTCTTGTGCAAACCATTGCATACATCAAGCTATCAATTGCTGATGAATAAGGGACCCTGAACATGTATTCTATCTCCTCTTGTGTCTTGGGACACATTTCCTTAGTTAATTTGAAATGGTTGGCCAAAGGTGTACTAACTGGTTTTGCATTCTTCATTCTAAACCTCTCCAACACCTTCTCTGTGTACTCACCCTGAGATAATGTCAATTTGCGATTTTTTCTGTCTCTTGTTATTCTCATGCCAAGGATTTTCTTTGCAGCACCCAAATCCTTCATCACAAATGAATTGGATAATTTATTCTTGAGAACATTTATATCCTGCATATTAGACCCTGCAACAAGCATGTCATCTACATACAATAACAAGATAATAGAGCTTCCATTTTCTAGCCTTTTAAAATAAACACAGTGATCAGAATGCCATCTACTATAACCTTGTTCTGTCATAAACCTATCAAAATTCAAATACCACTTCCTTGGATCTTGCTTTAGGCCATACAATCTCTTCTTCAACCTGCATACCAAATTCTCCTTCCCTTTGACCTCATACCCCTGTGGCTATTGCATATAAATCTCTTCCTCCAAATCCCCGTGGAGAAAAATTGTTTTTACATCTAACTGTTCAAGATGCAAATCTTCTACTACCACGAAACTTAAAATAGTCCTAATTGAAGTCATTTTAACAACAGGAGAAAATATTTCATCAAAATCTATACCTTTATTTTGTGCAAACCCCTTTACAACAAGTCTAGCCTTGTACCGCTTTATTCCTCCATCTTCTTCCTTCAACTTGTAAACCCATTTATTCTACAATTCTCTTTTTCCTACAGGCAACTGAACCAAGTCCCAAGTATGGTTATTTACCAAGGAATTCATTTCCTCTTTCATGCCTTGCTCCCACTTCTTTTTGGTGTCTACCTGCATTGCCTCTTCATAACATTCTGGTTCACTAGAATCAATCAACAATAAATAATACAATGAAGGAGAGTATCGTTCAGGAGGTATACTTGCTACTCCTATTTTTGTATACTTGCTACTCCTATTTTTCGTTCAGGAGGTACACTTGCAGGTGTTTGAGGTACTTGCTACTCCTATTTTTGTACATTTTGATTTTCTGGTTCCTTTCGAATTTCTTTTTCAGTGATCTCATCAAGCACTGTGTATTCTTGTTTTTCTTTTTCCTGTTTCGTTCCTTGCAACCGATCTTTGTACATGACCTTCTCATTGAATATGACATCTCTACTCCTAATGATTTTGTTATTTTCATAATCCCATAAGCAATAACCAAAATCATTAACACCGTATCCAATAAAGGTACAATTCTTGGATTTTGCCTCAAGCTTCGTTCTATTTTCTTTATCAATATGGACAAATGCTTCACAACTAAAAGTTTTCAAAAAAGAATAGTTTACCTTTTTTCCTTTCCATTCCTCCTTTGGAATTCTACCATCCAAAGATCTTGAAGTTCCTTTGTTTATTAAGTAAACAACAATATCTATAACATCTGCCTAGAACTGTAAGGGAAAACCAACATGCAATCTCATACTTCTTGCACGCTCCATGATTGTCCTATTCATCCTTTCTGACACACCATTTTCTTGTGGTGTTCTTGGAACTGTCTTCTCTCTATGAATCCCATGGTATGAACAGTAATAATCAAACTCCTTGCTGCAATATTCACCTCTATTATCTGATCTGAGACACTTCAAACTTTTTCCTGTCTCATTCTCAACCAAATCTTTCCATTTCTTAAAAGTATCAAAAACATCAGATTTTTGTCGAATGCAATAAACCTAAGTTTTTCTAGTTGCATCATCAATAAAAGTAACATAATAATGATATCCACCAAGAAATGATACATGAGCTGGTCCCCATACATCTATATGCACAAGTTCTAACCTTTCATTCTTCTTTTCTTTTCCGACTCTGAAAAATCTGACTCTCTTTTGTTTTCCATAAACACAATGCTCACAGAAGTCCAAATCAATTTGTTTAAGATCTGGAAACAAATTTCTTTTGTGAATTATCTACATTCCCTTCTCACTCATGTGTCCCAGCCTATGATTCCACAGTGTTGTATCCACTCCTGTAGAAGCTAAAGGTATAGAAGAGTTAGTATTACCAATACATAAATACAATGTACCTACCTTCTCTCCTTTTGTTATCACCAATGATCTTTTGATGACCTTCCTCATCTTATTTGTAAATATGGATATACAACCTTCACTTGCCAACTACCCTATTGAAAGTAGATTTTTCCTTAAATATGGAACATGTCTTACCTCTTTCAACAACCATTGGTTTCCATTGCATTGCTTTATTTTTACCTTTCCCATTCCAACAATTTTGCATGGTGCATCATCACCCAAATGAACCTGTCCAAAATCACCTT
>ML800620.1:86465-103883 GCA_009831015.1 Picea engelmannii
AATCAAAGAATCTTGTAACACATCACCTGTTACATTTGCTTCCTAATTTCTCTCCTGTTGTCCATCTCTTTGTTTCTTTGGAGCTATGCAGTCTTTCTTCAAATGTCCTTTCTTCCCACAATTCCAACACTCTATCTTTCCAAGTTTGGATTTGGATCCACCCTTCCTAGAATTCCCATGGTTCCCTAAGCCCTTTCCTCTATCCTTTTGTCTTCCTCTGTTCTCCATTTTCAACGCATTACCTGATGTCTCACCTATGCTTTTCCATTGCATTTCCTCACTAAGAATAACACCAACAACATCATCAAATTTTAAAGTATTTGAACTAGAGACAGAGTTAGTTACAACCATGACCAAGCCGTTCCATCTTTTTAGCAATGAGAACAAGATTAGAAGAGCCCTAACCTCATCATCAAAGTCCACTTTTACAGAACTTAGTTGATTAGTAACTGTATTAAATTCATTTAAATGATCTGCAATAGACCCACCTTATGACATATTCATATTAAATAATCTCTTCATTAGAAATACCTTATTTGACGCCGAGGGTTTTTCATACAGTTTAGCCAATGCGTCCATCAAATCCTTCATTGTCTTTTCTTTCAAAATATTGAAAGCCATCGATGCTGTCAAGCTCAGCTGTATCGTTCATAGAGGCTTTCTGTCAAGATTCTCCCATTCTTCGTCCTTCATGGTCGTCAGCCTCTTTTCTACTCTACCCAATGGTAGGAATAGATCCTTCCTATATAAATAATCTTCCATCTACATCTTCCATAACTGGTAGTTTTGGTCGTTAAATTTCTCGACCCTAAACTTTCCATCTTCCGACATTGCTCCCACTCGAACCAATAACCCTCTTTTCTTGTGAGTTACCTTTCGCTCTAATACTAGTTGTTAGAAAAACATGATCGTGGAGAAATAAAATAAAACAAATGCGGAAACAAAACACATAAGATACACAATACAATAGAGATACAGATTTATGTGGTTCACCCAGTGTGGGCTACGTCCACCAGAGAAATTGCTAGGTCCTTTCTTTATTATTATCCAACAAATGAAGGGATACAACCTACAAAAAAACCTGCTATAACTTCCTCTTCTTTCTCTCATAGTCTCCTATCTTAGAAAATCATATTTTCCATAATGCATAGCCACAATACGTTTCCCTCATAGCAGAGGGTTTCCTTCTAGGGAAACAAAACCCTAAGATAATTTCTATCGTTAGATCTGCGACCTTATAATGAATGGTCCATCTTTAAAATGAAATTACAATATACATTTACAAGGAAATTTTTCCTTTGGGGGCTTCACCCCCGAACCCCCCATTCCGGGGGATAGTCCCCCTAGACCCGGCAGAGGGGGTAACCCCCCTCTGCACTCCCTCGTGTGGAAGAGTGTACATACTTCTAGGGTGTAAAGTCTTCATGGGGTATAAACATGGTTGAAAAACACAAGACCTCTGAATCATGAAGATAATCAGGCTCCACAACCAATAAAGAGAAGAATCTTCCCTATGATAAACCTATTTGTTGACCCGTATTGAATTTCTCACGCACCCATCTACCTAACCATTTTTAAAAATGATGAGGATCGACATAAGAACAAACGCTTTTGAGCACTCCATTACTAGAGGCATGATGTCCAAATCCTTCCACACAAACACCACAATCCAGGGATAACCTACCCAAATGAAGATAAACCAAAAAATCCCACTGCGAGAAGAAATAAGTCATGTGGGGAGGACATAAACCGATAGTTGCATAGAGGAAGAGTAATGAGAGGGAATGGTGTGTGTCACTATGACATTTTTTCTTGTTCCCGAGGATGCCACTTGGATACTTCTAACTAACTTTGATTTGATGGAGGAAATTAAGGTATAATAGAGAGGTGGGACCTCCCATTAATAAGAAATACCCATTTTGCTAATTTTATGGCCAAATTTGTCTACTAATCCACTAGCCCATTATTTTGTCATAAAATTTGAAAAATAGAAACATAAGGTATGGAATTTAAGAATAGCCAAATTTGTCTCGCAATGGAACCAATATGTGCATCCTTCAGGGAGGATCCCTGAATGAAATATTTGATTGTATTTTTGGAATCAACTAAAATATTAAGTTGATGAACTTATTGCTTCTTAGAAACATAGATCCCTTGAAGCAAGGCATAAGCCTCCACTTGATTGTTGGAGGCATGGCCTATACTATAATAAAATATGATTTCGATAGTTCCACTAGGGACGTAGGTCACCCCTCCCGCTCTTTCCACCCTTGGGTTTCTTTTAGAGGCTCCATCAAAACATTAAGTATTAACCTTTTGAAAATCAAGCCACCTTTGAAATTCTAAAGGGGGGTATTGAAGCTGCCAGTGTAATCTGTCCAAACTGATGGATGAACAAAGATATGAAGATGATACATGTTTAACCATTCTTCCCCTCAATGATCCAAATATTTAGGGGAGGACAGATTGAGTCATCGAGAGTTGGAGAATAAATTTGAGATATTTCTTTGTTAGAAACTGAGATGGGACAAGAGACTTCTTCTCTAAAGATTATTTTGTTTCTCACAAGCCATATTTTCCAACATATTAATTTAGGAATATCCATCCATAATGTTTTGAATATGGGATTATGAAGGAAGGAACCTAAGTAATAATAAAGTCATCTTCCTAAGAGTGGCCTTACCGAATCTGACCAATTTTCTTTGTGGTTGAGTTCTTACAGGACAAAGTGCCAAACATATCTGGTGAAAGCACACTACAAAAACAAATGAGGAATGCATTCGCTTTCTGCACAAGATAAAGAACATATGGTAGGCCCTGTGAATCCCTTCTTACACATATTTTCCCCTATTAGAAACTTCCTGAGAGCAAGTGCCCAACAAAAGATAATTAATTTCATGAGACCATCATGATGAAAATATTATCCCAAAATTTGGATTTGGTTGACAAATATGACTAATGGGGAAGAACTTCATACCCTTTATGAATAAAATCGTCTTTATCTCCCCATCCTCTTCTGTCAAAATATTCCAAATGACAAGGGGATGCTCCCTAGAGATTTAGAATCATGGCATAAACCATGTTCTTTAACTGCACTAGGACCTTTCCCAGGTCCCAACCTGACCATGATCCTGAAGAATTTCACCAAGAAGAGATGTTAAAAAAGGAAATATTTTGGTTGACCAACATCTGATACTGAAGAGGAGTGAGAGAGGGGTCTTGAATCAACAGGGGGGGGTTCCCATGATGTTTTTGTGCCACAATTCAATACATATGTCATTCCGAGGGATCCAATTTAGATGACTTCATAGAAGAGGCATAAAGGCTTGAAGTATTTTACAAATCTACAAGCCATTCTAAGGACGAGGGGAATTTTCAAGACTATGAAGAATATCTCTCTTCAAAAGCATTTGTAGAGGAGATATTTTTTCCACGAACCAAATTTACCTATTATTAACCTCCACAACTATTTATATCCCAGGGATATATTTACCAACATCATATCCTTGAATCCTAATCCCCCATGCCAAAACATTTCCCGATATCTAGAGCCAAAGCCTTTTTGACACCCACAAGAGCCAACAAGGAAGAGAATTGAAAAATCCGAAGATAAGAAAGAACCAACTTGTCCAGCATAAGATGACTAGTTGGATTAAGCCAATGTGCCCCCTAGATTGAGAAGTTATCTTTGATTTTAGAAAACAATGATGACTACTCAACCGAGGGAAGGGGTGAAGACAGATGGGTATCCCCAATTATTTAAAGGTCCTCCAATTTGACATGAAGGGGAAATGAAGAACCTTGGATATCATAGAAAGAGAGTGATCACTTACATTCCAAGCATATAGGTGAATTTTTTTATTATTCACCATTCCCCCTGAAGCTTCTATGAATTGATACAATACTTCTTTAAAACACGTTGCAATGATGGAAGAGGCCCCTTCCTAGAAGCAAGGTATCATCAACGAATTGAGAGTAATTGATCTTCTTGAAACCCCTCATGATTCTCAACCCTGTGATATTTCCAATTTTGTGCTCATGCTCTAGCCTCCATCCGAGGGCTTCAACCATAAAGATATAGAGGAGAGGGGAAAGTGGAAAACCTTGTCTGAGACCTCTGGAGGATTTGAAGAAATTAGTGGAATGAACATTGATCATAGGAATGATACATGGATTACTTATACAAGCCTCTATACATTTAATGAAGACTCAAATAGATCCAAATATGTGAAGGACTTCGATGAGGAAAATGTGACAAACTCTATCAAATGCATTCACCATATCAATATTGATTATCATTCCTTTCTCTCCCGTGGCCTTGATTTAATGAATTTATTCATGAACCAAAACTATATTGTCCCAAATCTATCTTTTTTCCACGAAGCCCCCTTTGTTGGGTGATATAAGCTTATGAAGGGTCATCTTGAGCCTATTTTAAATGATTTTTTCCATGATTTATAAGAGACATTGAATAAAGAGATGGGCACGTACTTGGAGAAGGAGGAATCATTCCTCTCTTTCAGGATTAAGGTAAGGAAAGAAGAATTCATAGCTCCTCCAAATTTGGCTGATTTATGAACATTTTGGATCATTTTGATGAAATAAAATTTTATGATGGACCAACACTTTTTATAAAAATGAGTTGAGAATTCATCTGTCCCTAGCGCCTTATTCGACTCAAACTAGTGTAATGCCTCAAAAAATTCCTCCTTTGTCATTGTCTTGCTAAGATCATAATTATCCTTGGGATTGACCAGAGAAGGAATATTAGAAAGGAGCTAGACACGAAGAGATAGGTCCAACAAATATATTCAGAATAAAGTTCCCCTTAGTGCGTGAAAGATGCTTGTTTTATTTATTCAAAAGAGGAGAAGATAACTCCCTCTGGTGATTTTATATCTTAGACTTTATTTTTTCAAAGACGGTCTTTCGATTGGTGATAAATAAGGTTGTATTCTTGTATCTATCTTGAATCAAAGACAACGGGATTTGAGTCTCCAAATCTCTTCCTCCCTTTTTAGGGCCGACTACAAATTTTTAAATGCCACCAGCTCATCCTTTAGCAAGGCTGTGGAAACATGCCCCTCCTTGATTTTGCTTGATATCACCTCCAGTTGCTCTCAAAATTCCAACAACTCTCTGCCAGGGGATTTGAATTTGTTCTTTTCCCATTCCTCAAGATCCTTCTATGTGGCGATAATATTTTGTTCGCACACAAATTCAGGAGACCCCACAACCCAATGTCTCCAAACATTTTAAACAAGGGGAAAGAAGGAGGGATCATTAATCTAGAATGGGTTGAATATAAAAGGGATGGGGCCAAGATCCTTAGCTTCAAAGAAGAGGAGAAAAATGGGTTGATTATTGGAGCTTTCCAATGGTAGAATGAAGGAATTTAGGGAGAAATAATCATAGAAGAAAGAACTATGAACCGGGAAACTATATAATTTAGTAGTAATGTGATCAGGACAAACCCTTCTATTTGACCACGTAAAGCTCCATTTAGATGGTTGAATATCAATAAGATCAAGGGAATACATGCGATATTCCATCCTTTCCCTACATGAATCCTTCACTATGGATCCCCCTCTCTTTCCTTTCTGATGGAGAGTGGTGTTGAAATCCCAATTTAGAATACAATTTTCACTAAAACCTCATCTTGGAATCTCCATTAAGGAGTTCCAACAATCCAACTTTTCATGATAATTATTATGAATATGCACATTAAACAAATGAATTAAATTAACTAAATAAATATGAATGAGATTGACTAACAACCAATTCTAAGAATCATGGATTTCCACCATCTGGAAGGAGGAGGGGCTCCACAAAGTACAAAGACCCTATAGGTGCCCCTAGCATTGATTGCAACCCATTTACTATTTTTGCAAAGGAAATTACTTTATTGAAGGACACATGTGTCCTTCATCTTGGTATTCTATATCATAAGCACTTGAGGCCTTTCTAATTTGATTAATTGCCTCATTGTTTCCATCTTTTCTTTTGTCCCCAAGCCTTTGCGATTCCAGGAGACAATTTCCATTATTAACTTATGGATTTTGGAACCCCACCTCTGGGGGGAGCAGATCCACTATGTCATCTTATTCCTTTTGATTCTTTCTTGAAGGAACTTTATAACATGGTATGGGTGGCTACATATTTTTCCTTTTTCGCTACCTCCTCTCTTTTGTTTTGATTTGTCTTTCTGCCCAACTTTTTGATAGGAACATTTGGGTATGAGTCTCTATCCAAATCCTCCCCGGATCCATATTGGGATCCTTCCTCAAGAACAATGTGAATGCCGGATCTATACCAAGTGACCGATTTGATGCTAATTGGATCATCGATGTGAGCGGACGAAGGAAACTAAGCTTAGGGAGAAGACACAAGAATTTCTTCCTCGGTTTAGGGATTGACCTCTTCCTCATTAGGTTTTTCATGATTTTTACAATATACATCCTTAATATTAGACAAACCATCATACTTATTATTTATTTCTACAAGACCACAACCCCCGACACCCACCGCATATTGAGAAGATGAAGGACCAGGGGCCAGGGGGGCACAAGAGCTTTCTCTACTTGGAGTAGGCCACCTCACTTTCCAACCACTCATTTCTTCCTAGGGAGCTTCCATTTCTCAGGATCCCCTTCAGGGGCCCAGACCAACATTGCTTTGGGGAATATTTTGGTGAAATGACCATACTCATGGTAGAACTTACAACTGAAAGGAAGTTTTTCATAATACACCAGCTAGATATAGGACCCATTATCAAATATAAGTTGAATGGCTTCTGGTAGACCCTTCTCAATAGGGGTTTCCAGTTTTTATCCACCCAAAGGATCATGGTGCACAGGGATGGCCAAATCCCAGTGAAATGACCAATATGTCCATTCTCAGCAAAGCACAGAGAAATATTGCATGAAGAAGAGGGGTGAATATGGACTTTTAGGATTTCATCCAATTTTTTAACAAATATTGAAGGGTGAAGTTTAACAAATTTACTGATGGAAGAAACCAAAGAGAGGAAGGCATCAATACCAAGAGTGGGGGATGATGTGGGGAGGCATATACCCTCCACCAAATCTAGGCATCATGAGAGACTTGACTCTAGCTAGGGTCGAAAATGCTTAGAGCTTCCGCCATCCGGTCGATTGTAAATTTGATCCCCCATTTTCCCTTAAAAAATTTGAAGTACATGGGGTGGGATTTGATCCACTTATGTGTGCATAGGTCATGAGAATATTTAATATAATGTCTTTGATTTCAACCACATTTTCAATCACTACCTCAAGGTGTCCCCATGGCTCCAGGAAATCCCCCATGTTAGTTGAACCTTTCCCATGGGTGAAAACCCCCTCGCTACTCACCAATGGATCCAACCCCTTTGGGAAAACATGGTCTAGGAATTATCTAGGTGGATATCGGTGGTCACCCAACTATTCCAACTAGCTCACATACAAATTTTATCTTGGCAGCTTCAGTTTTCATCTTGGCAGTTTTTTCTAGCTTTTCGGGTCCTAAATGTTCGGGGTCATTTTGAGTCCCTAAACAATGTTGTTTGGCCCCTCCACAGTCACACTATAAGAAATGTTATCGTACGACATCATAATTTGCATTCCTCAGATATACCTTTCCAACGGGATATCATGCACCTAAAGAGATTGTATGCAAAAGTTACGGCCCCGAGAAGTTGATGTACCAACTTACCCAAACGGGGCCCACATGGATTTTGGCACTTAATCTCCTAGGGTTAGGTTTTTTGATGTATAGGGTTTTGGCATTCATGTTTTATGTAAAAAGGAATTTGGAGCCTCATTGTAATCATCTTCTTGTGAATGAGCAGAGTCATCACATCACTTCTCAGAGATAAGCAACCACTATTCTAGCATACTTGTTTCAGTCTGCATTTTACAATTTCAACATATTTCTTTATTGAATAGAAGCCAAGTTTTACTATATCTCTATTATTGTTCATTATATATCTATGTTCATAATATAGATCTATATTCATTTCGTTATGCTCATAAAATCTGGATCAGTGGTATCAAAGCGATCCAGTCCTTTTCATTCTTAGTGCATGTCCTCGATGGGGTTGGGGTATAAAGAGTTGGCTCTTGAGCTTGTTTCTCTTGATGAAACAATATCTCACATGCCCAAGAGACCTTCCATGGTGGGAGAAAATAAAGACGATGGGACATGAGATCCTTTAAAACTATTGCTCGAGGAAGCCCTTGCACAACAAAGGAATGAGATGATGGATAGTTTTGCACAAATCCTTCGACGACTACCATCAAGTGATGAATCTTCCACAAGAAGAGGCGTCACCCCATTTAAGGTACATATCAACTTTAATATTACTATATTTGAAGTTCATATAGACACAGATGTCGTAGACAAATGGTTGAATTTTCTAGACGGGTATTTTTTTGTCCATAACTTTTCCAATAGAGAAAATATTACATTTGTACTCCTCAAAGTCGTCCCCCATGTCAAAGATTGGTGGGATACTTTATGTAAGAAAAAGGAAATAGAGAAAACCTCATTATTTATAGTCGTACTCACCTAGGATTCCTTCAGGGATGCTATTAAGGAATAATACTACCCTGTTGGAAGTTATGATGACCAGTATATAAGATGGATCACACTGTGGTGGGAAAGGGACCAAATAGTGCCAGAGTTCACAAATATCTTCCATACCTTGATGATCCAAAAAGGATCCATGGAAGGATAAGAACAACTCAGAACTCACAGAGGCAACTCAGAACGCTCAAAATGGCTTTGGTAGACAGAGAAAGGGAAAAAATTCAAAATTCTCAAAACTTAGTGAAAATGGCATAATTGTGAAGAGTGTGTCGTAGTATTTCTAACGATGCAAACGGATTGTCAAACGGAGTTACGGTTTGAAAGATATTTGTGGTCAAAGTTGTGGTCAAACAGGGCAAGTCAACAAGGGCCACATCATCATCCATACTGTTGACGTCAGTAGCTGACATGGTAGGATTACATCATCATGACGACCGTTGATGTTAGCATGTCATGTGGCAACACTAAAGGATGCCATGTGTCACCCGCCAATAGAATTTTTCAGGGGTCCATGTGGACCAGTAGAAAAATGGAACATGGCACCCCAAGAGATGCCACATGGAACCACCTAGAAAGTTCCATGTGGCATGTACAGATTGACGTTAAGGTGACATCAGCGATCAGGTGGGCCAATCAACATATTCCACGTGGCCCAATCAACAGATTCCACATGGCCCAATCAGCGGGCGACACGTGGCACCTTTGAAATGCCCAAGGAGGGTCATGACTGAAAAATAAAAAAAATATAAAAGGACCCCCGCCAAATATGGCGGAGGTCCCACCATATCTAGCACATTCGTTGAAGTTATAATATGGTATCCAAATGTAGCAGGGGTTATAACCAATGGCCCAAAAGGGAGGCCTGCGGGTTTGACCCCAGGACCTCCCCCACATATAATGTTTTAATTATAGCGCCGACAACCAACTCACCAACAGACCTGTTGTTAAATCCATCCACCAAACTTCTATTTAAGCCAGGTTCTGCCCAGCCGGAAAGGGAGAGGTGTGACCGTACAACTGTGGGCATGGATTACGAGGCAGTGTCTGTCATTATTCCAGGTTGCAGAGGGCACGCAAACTGAGATGAAATTATTCTTGGGCCTGGGAGTGCCAGAGCCAGAACGAGGCGTGGAGATAGTAATTTTTGGGTAATTCGATGCCACAAATTCATTGGTGATGTTTTTTTTCTGATCTGAGCATTATTTCCATAGGTTGATTTCAGAATGAGGTATATTTATATATTTTGACAAATTCTTTTGTTGATTTAATGAAAGAGCCTACCCATTTGAGAGTAGGACCCAGAGACGTAGTCCACCAGGGATGAACTCCGTTATCTAGTTTTTGTGTTCATATATGATGTTTATGTCTCTTCATTTTTGAGTTTTTCCTTCTTTAATGGTGCACTTTAATTTATTCTCATTTAATACAATTATTTATAAGTCACGATGAAAATATCGTGGATCATGTTGGTATCAGAGCAGTCATCTTTGACTTGAATTGTTGAGTGTGAATTCTTACTAGGGCCAAGCATAAGCAGGGTGAATGAACTCTTAATACTTTTGATCCTGAATTTAGCTGTGTATCCAGAAGGAAGAAAATGGTAGAAGAGGACAAGCATGATGAACATGAGAACAAATTTCACATGGTCTTTTATCACATGTCATAAATGGTCGAATGAATGTATGGAGATTACGAGAAGAGGATGAATAAGAAAGGGAAGAAAAGGGAAGCACATGCAGATGATGATGCTTCGGCAAATGAAGGGGATGGAGGAGATCCTCCTGAGCCTTCGTCTTCAACTTCGAGTTATATTTCTTCTTCCTCTGAGTATTCTCATTATTCTCATCATTCTATCCATAAAGCCTCTTTTAAGAAACCATTATTAAAGCTTGATGTAAAATTTTCTTTACCTATATTTAATGGAGATGTTAATCCTAAAAGGATAGATAATTGGATCTGACATGTTGAAGTGTATTTCTGTGTCCAACATATTAATGAAGAGGAATTTAAAGTGCAATTGACTCCTCTTCGATTGGAAGGAACCACTCTCATATGGTGGGAGAGAAAGATTCAAGACATAAGTAAGTGTGGTAATATTCTTTCCTCGTGGTCAGAATTTAAATAAGCGATAAGGAAAATTTTATATCGCTTAGGGTATTTACATAAAGCAATGATGGAATGGAAAACCTTAAGGCAAAGTAAAGGTAAAACTGTACAAATTTTCACAGATGAATTTAAGAAGAAATCTCTTGCATTAAACATTCCTTTGGATTCTTATGAAACTTTAATGAAGTATATTGGTGCACTTCACAGTTATATTCATCATAATTTTCTCTTGTTTAACCCCACTAGTCTTGAAATTTTTTATGTGCAAGTTGTTAGCACTGAGAGTCAACCTCAAACTGCAAGAGGATAATCCTAGTACCCATCAAAATGTTTTTGGAGGTAGGTTTATGAGTAGAGGCTGAATTGACAAAGCTCGGTACAAGAATGTTTTAACACAGAAACTGGACAAGCAATGCATAAGGAAATGAGGTCCTCATTAACTTCAATCAGTGGTTTAAGTTTAAAGGTGAGAATAAGGAAGACTTAGTGAGAAAGGTGGACAAGTCTGCCATGAGCATCCGACTTTCAAGCAACTTGGTGAAGAAAAACTCAGGCACAAGAACACTCTTGAACTCAAGTTTCAGACATTGAAATATATCATAGCAACATAATAATCAAACCTCCATTACCACGTGACTACAACAACTCGTTTGGATCCTCCATGCACGTGCATTTAAGCATAAGAAGGAACAAGGCAACAAAGAAAATATTGAAACAGGTCACAACAATACTATAATCAAACCTACATTACAATACAACTACATCCCCCATCTGGATCCTCCATGCATGAGTGTTTCAGCACAAATTAAACAATATGATGAAAGAAACAAAATTATATTAATTTGAAATTATCAAGTTTCATACAAAACCAAAGAACAACTTTGTTATCAAAATATTACAAAATCGGGAGCTTTGCTCAACCATCGACCTATAACATATTCTTCAACTTCTGTATTTATACCCAAAACAATGGACAACTTCTAGGAGCATGAGATGACCATCCTGTCCAAGGATCTTCCATATGTGTGTCCTCTTTGTCTATCCGTGCTTGTGTCCTTCTATCATATGAAATCTCGGATCAACATGGGCCTACAGGAAAAAAAATTGTCCCTCGAGGTACTTCAGGCTGACAATCTTTGTCTCCACAACCAGACCCTCCATCCTTCCATTTACGGAGTGAGTCGAGGATTCACCCACTAGTCCCTCTTTTCTTAATTGATCTCTCCTCGGGATCAGGGTGAGTCTTAACGCCTAGGGGGCGGCCACGTGCTGCTCTCAAATTTGTCGTTATATAAGTATGTGATTGCGGGGCCATCAAAGGCGGTTTGGATTCACACCGCTTTTGAGCCTGCAATTCACCACCTTTCTCCACGTAGCTCTTTCGTTATACCATGGTTTCAATTGTGGGACCACTCAATAATTTTATTGTTCGAGCATGTTGCATCCCCGCAATGAAACATGGTCGTTGATCTGGTCGCGATCTGCAAAATTTAGTGCCACCACTAAAGTTTATCCGCCCACCAATTCTAGGATCCATTAAAACCATGCATGGAGATGGCACTAATATTGGCTCTTGAACAATAACACTTCCTAGAGGATGATCTCCCTCAACCGATGTGGTGACCTGACTTCACTATGTTGACATGTCGTGGATGGAGGGGTGACATGTGTCACTCGAAAATAGTTTGAAGACATGTCCAAAAATTATTGAAATGAGTGCCATGTGTCAACTGTTGGGTATGTGTTATATTATTTGCATGTGTGTGTGGGCATGTCAGATATGACAACTGCGTCTGATAGTCCCTCGTACTAGTTTTAGCGGTTTTTTCTATTTTTAACGAATTTTTCTAGTTTTAGCGGTTTACTAAATATAATCTTGGTTTTAGGGATTAGGATTTTGGTATCTGTGGAATACCTAAAAACATTGTATATGTTGTATAGTGAATGGTGAAATTAGATATAATGAATATAAGAAATGTTTTCCTGGTTGAGGTTTTCTGGTATAAATCTTTGTGTACTATGTGAATGAACCATTGATTAATTTATGTTTTGCTTAAGAATCTATATGCATTTCTTTACTTCGCAGGTTTAAAACTTACATGTGGTATCAGAGCTCGTTTTTGGCTTCAGAGGGACGCCTTTTTTGTTGAGATTTTGGCTCAATCTTGATAGATCAAGTTTATCTTGGTACTGTGATAAACCTGGGTTTAGTGGGAGCTTTTGCAGTGGTGATTTGAGTGCAGAAAGAGGAATGTCAAGCTCTTCTAGAATTGAGATAGAGAAGTTCAACGGTAAAAACTTTGAGCTATGGAAGCTGAAGATGGAGGACCTTCTTGTAGACAAAGAACAATGGATCGTCATGGATCCTGGTACACAACCTACTATTACATCATCTACTATCACATAGGCTACTGGTACACAACCTACCAGTACACAAACTACCAGTACACCACCTACTGGTATGTCGAAGGAAGATTGGGAGAAGTTGGACATAAGAGCAAGGAGTATTATTTGACTCTGCTTGGCAGATTCAGTGTTGTTGAATGTCTTAGGAGAATCTAGAGCCAAGGAACTATGGGATAAGTTGGGGAATTTGTATCAATCAAAGTCCCTGGTAAAAAAGTTGTTTCTTCGAAAGAAGTTGTATCATCTTAGGATGGAAGATGGAGATTCTGTGACAGAACATCTAAATGCATTTAATACTCTGGTAAGTCAACTTGGCTTTTTTAATGCATTTAATACATTGAAGTATGCGGATGTAGTTTCATCCTTGTTATTTGAAGAGATGAGGTGAAAAAGCATGGATGGTCACAACATAGATGCTTTATTTGTAAGAGGGCGTGCCCAAGACATAAACCCTTGTAATATTTCGGGGTGGAGATCTAAATCTACAGGTAGATCTAAGTCTCCAGGAAAACCTTTGAGGAAATGTTGGAAGTGTGGTAAAATAGGGCATTATAAGAAAGATTGCAAGTCTAAGAAGGTTGAAAAACCAAAGGGATCTGATAGTACCTCTTCCACAGAGGCAAAAACCTCCACTAAAGAAGGAGGTGATGTTTACTTGCGATCTACAAGTACACATGAAGACTATGATGTATGGTTGATCGAATCAGGTGTGTCATACCATATGACTCCTCAAAGGGAGTGGTTCTCTGAATATGAAAAATATGATCGTGGTGATGTATTCCTAGGAGATGACTCGACAGCAAAAATCTTGGGACGTGGAAGGGTTAAGTTGTTGCTAAAAGATGGAAGGATTAGAACACTTCTTGGGGTTCTACACATTCCAAAACTTGCCAAGAGCCTAATATTTGTAAGCAAGTTGGATGATGTAGGAGTGGATATTGTATTTGGAAAGAACACTTGCAAGATGGTACGAGGGGCAATGGTGTTGATGAGCGGAGCTCGGTGTGGAACTCTATACAAGTTTTTGGGAAGAAATTATACTAATGGGTGTAACAGTTCTGTTGTCCTTGAGCAGAGAAATAAAGAATACAAGACCAATATCGTCCCTAAAAAGAAGACCATGCTGTGGCATCAAAGACTGGGGCATATTGGAGAAAAGGGCCTTCAAACACTTCACGGTAAAGGCATGGTTGGAGGTATGTCTAATTGCACTCTGGATTTTGATTTTTGTGAACATTACATATATGGTAAACAAAATCGAGTAAGATTCCCATCTGGTGCTACAAGAGCAAAGGGGATCTTAGAGTTGATACACAGTGATGTGTTTGGACCTGTTCCTATTCCATCCCTAGGTAAATCTTTGTATTATGTTTCATTCATAGATGATTTTTCAAGGAAGACATGGATTTATTTTCTTAGAAAGAAATCTGAGGTATTTGATAAATTTAAAGAGTTTAAGGCTCTGGTAGAAAACCAGACAAAGAAGAAAATAAAGGTATTGAGAACAGATAATGGTGGAGAATTCTGCAGAAATGAATTCGAAGAATTATATAAGAAGTGTGGTATAGAAAGGCAGAAGACGACTCCATACACTCCTTAATAGAATGGAGTTGCAGAAAGGATGAACATGACACTGATGGAAAAAGAAAGGAGCATGCTCACCGGTGTCGGGTTAGGACAAGAATTTTGGGCAGAGGCAGTGGGTACAACATGTTACCTGGTCAATTGATCACCTTCATCATCATTGGATGATAAAACTCCACATGAGGTATGGTTTGGAAAGAAACCCTCTCTTCAACATCTTAGAGTGTTTGGTTGTGATGCTTATGGACATGTTCCAAAGGAAAATAGAAGTAAGCTGGATAAAAAGGATGAAAAGTGTATCTTTATTGGTTATAAAGATGGTGTGAAAGGTTATAAACTTTGGAACCTAGAAACCAAGAAAACTATTTACAGTCGAGATGTTGTTTTCAGAGAGGTAAAAGATGTGTCCAAACAAGAATTCCTACCAACGCAAGACGAACCTGGGAAAATAGAGCTTGTGTTGGACAATGCAAAATCTGAATCATCTGAAGAAGAGGAAGCAAAAGAAGAAGAAGAAGAACCTCATACCCCAGTATTGAGGAGATCAGTGAGAGATAGAAGACAACTAGAAAGGTATAGTCCACCTAATTTTTGTTCCAATCTTTCTTTATCTGTTACTGATGATGATACCAGAACTGTCAGGGAAGCAGTGAATTCAGAGGATAGTAAACTCTGGAAGAAGGCCATGGTTGAAGAAATGGATGCCTTGGATAAGAATGAGGCATGGGATATAGTTGAGTTGCCAGGTGGAAGAAAATTTGTTGGTAGAAAATGGATGTTTAATAAGAAGTTTAATGTACAAGGTAAAGTGGATAAATACAAAGCTCGGTTAGTAGAAAAAGGTTATTCCCAGGTAGAGGGAATTGACTTTGGTGAGATTTTTTCTCCTATTGCTAAGTTAACTTCTATTAGATTTATTTTATCTATTGCTGCTGCTTTTGATCTTGAAGTGGAACAGATGGATGTGAAGACAACATTCCTACATGGGGATCTAGAAGAAGAAATCTACTTGAAGCAGCTAGAAGGATTTGTAGTGAAGGGAAAGAAAGAGCTGGTCTGTAAGCTAAAGAAGTCACTATATGGTCTGAAGCAATCACCTAGGATGTGGTACCAAAATTTTGACACATACATCCTTGGATTGGGATTTGTAAGAAGCAGGGTTGATCACTATGTATATTCCAAGCAGGTTGGTAATCACTTCATTTATGTAGTGTTGTATGTTGATGACATGTTGGTGGTAGGAAATAACATGGATGTTATCAAGGAGGTGAAATCCCAACTATCCTCCAAATTTGACATGAAGGATCTTGGTGCTGCTAACTTCATTCTGGGATTGGAGATTAAAAGAGATCGTGTAAATAGGAAACTCTGGTTGAATTAGAGAAAATATGTTGAGACAATATTGCAGAGGTTTAATATGCATGGAAGTAAACCGGTCAAGGTTCCTATTCCTATAGGTGTAAAGTTATCTGCATATCAGTGCCCCAAGACAAAGGAAGAAGAAGAGGACATGTCCCATGCTCCGTATGTCAGTGCAGTTGGTAGTTTAATGTATGCAATGGTCTGTACTAGACCGGACATTGCACATGCAGTGGGAGTTTTGAGCAGGTATATGTCAAAACCAGGGAAGGAGCATTGGAAAACAATAAAGAGGGTCTTCAAGAATCTTCGTGGCACTACCAGTTATGGATTGTGCTACCAAGGAAGACCAGGATTGGAAAAAGTGATGGACATACATGGTTTTGTTGATGCAGACTGGGTTGGAGATTTGGATCGCAGAATATCTACAAGTGGGCATGTGTTTAACCTATTTGGAGGAGAAATCAGTTGGATGAGCAAAAGACAGGCTGTAGTGGCACTCTCAACTACAGAAGATGAATACATGGCAGCCACTCATGTAAGCAAGGAAGCAGTATGGTTACAAAGATTGTGTTCAGGTATTGGGTTGGTACAACAAGCAGTGAGATAAGATTGTGACAGTCAGAGTGCAATCTTCCTAGCAAAGAACCCAACTTATCATTCGAAGACAAAGAATATTGATGTTCAGTATTACTTTGTGAGAGACATGGTTGAGGAAAAGAAGGTGTTACTGGAAAAGGTTGACACTTTGAAGAATGTTGCAGATTCATTGACAAAGTCTGTGAGCATAGAAAAGTTCTCCTGGTGTAGAGTAACAATGGGCATTGCAACCCTGGATTGCTGACTATATAATCCCCTAGACCCCTGGATGCAAAGAAAACAACAAGTGGGAGAATGTTGGGTATGTGTTATATTCTTTGCATGTGTGTGTGTGGGAACGTCAGATATGACAACTGTGTCTGACGATCCCTCATACTAGTTTTAGCGGTTTTTGCTATTTTTAGTGGATTTTGCTATTTTTAGCGGTTTACTAAAAATAATCCCATCTTTAGGGATTAGGGTTTTGGTAACTACGGAATACCTAAAAACATTGTATATATTGTATAGTGAATGGTGAAATTAGATATAATGAATATAAGAAATGTTTTCCTGGTTGAGGGTTTCCGGTATAAATCTATGTGTACTATGTGAATGAGCCATTGATTAATTTCTATTTTGCTTAAGAATCTATATACATTGCTTTACTTCGCAGGTTTAAAACTTACATCAACTCTAGAGGGATGGCATCTGTCTCTAACAGATCAGTGCCACACATTGGAACTGATGGGTGCCAATTGTCTTTGGCACTTTAGAGTCACGGGGGTCTTCATATAGAGT
>ML800620.1:119902-182820 GCA_009831015.1 Picea engelmannii
GATTTGACAAGCTTCCCTACTTTTATTTCTATTGGGTATTCTTACATCTGTTCTAAGCCCATCACAGAGTGAATTTCTCTAATGATTGATTCTTTAACTCCAATTTGTTCTGCGAGCAACTGTTCCTTCTCCTTATGGATCTGCGCTCTATCCTCTGCAAACTTGGCTTGGATGTCATCTTTTTCCCATTTCACAACCCGATGTTGTTCTCTGGATTCCTCTTTTTCTTTATTTAAGGCCTCTGTGGCATGCTCTTTTTCGTCCTGGACATGATGAAGGCAAGCTTCAGTCGCATTTGTTATTTGGCGGAGCTAGGTAGGTTCGTCTCCCAACTCCATTCCTTCTGATGATGGGGGCGTAGTAGACACTGCGCAGCTGGAGTGGAGGGCTTGTTGTACCCCTTTCAACCCTTCTTCAATTATTTCTTACATGGTATCTTGTTTGGGTTCATTGTGCTATAAGATATCTTCTGAAGTATCTGAGACAATGACGATGATGAAATCTATGTTATCCATCGTGACCACAGTCTGCATCTATGGTTTAGTAGCTTTAGACTTCTTCTGCAATATATGTTTCATGGGGGAAACCTTTCTTTTCTTGGAGGTCTCAACTTCGTCAATAGGGTCCCTAGGCGGTGTTACTTCGCCTTGTTTCTTCTCATCTTCTTCTCCTTTTTCTTCTTCTTTGTCTTCTTATTTGTCTACTTTGTCATCACCTCCCCCTCCAGGTGAGTTTGAAACAATCTCTTCTGATGCACTGTTCAACTTCTATACCTCTTCCTTTTTCTTCCTTCTGGTACTGCTGGGTGCATCATACTCTTTGCGAGTGACTGGAGGACTTCCGATTAGGTTGGGGTCAAACAATTCTTCCTGGTCGACTTGTATAAGGAGCTCTGCAGGCCACTCCGTAGTTATTTCTTCCATGTCCTCCTCAGTGAGCTTGTAGTAAGATTGGAGTTCTTCTTTATGTTCATCTCCTCGCACAGTGATATAAATAAAATGTCTATCTACGCGAAACTTCACAAATGATCTGAACCTTTGCAGGGTATTCGGTGTCATGCGAGGGGAAGACTTAATAGCCCTCTTCAACTACAGGTAATAGGTGTGGAACACCATGTTTGACTACCATTGTTTATCCATGTCTCTTGAATACCAGAGCGTGGTGAAATTCGTAGCTAAGGGTTCTGATGGCTCAATCTCAGGGAAGGTCGCACCTTCTGGCATCTCCCAAGCAATGAAGGTGATGAGGATCAACAACCAACTAATATGGAACTCTAGCCCTGATCTTGAGCTTCATGAAAGTATTTCTCTAACTGTTTGATGAGGAAGCTCGCCCAGTTCATTTGTAGCCCTTCCACACATTTTCCTGCGAGGTCGACAACAAACCTCGTGACCTATGTGGGTATGTTCTTCCTTACTAGCTTACCAGCAATCAACTGGTAGTCTAGGCACATTGCGCCATTCTAGATAGAGGCTACCTTGTAACCTCGATTCCCATTTTCTAAATTTCCATAGGTGTCTTTGATTCTCTGTGTCAGGGCACAATTTGCATCCTTTCCTAGAATAAATTCTTGTGGGTCTGGTCCTTGCATGCTTAATCTGGTGATCTGATGGATCAACGCTGGATATATAGTGATGCGTCTGTCCAGCCATAGATAACCACCATAGAATAACGACAACAAGATATTAATGCACGCGTTAACCTATTGATGTCTTTCGAAGTGTGGTATCAACGTTTAGGATAGTGGACCTCACAATGTCCATGGTCCACAACTAGGAGATGATCTTCGACTTCTTCCCCTTTGTCTTGGTCAAATAATTGTATGGTGCGAACATTCCATAGATCTTGCAGTCTCCTAGGTTATAGTCATTGATCTTCAACGTCAGAATCCTCTTCAACTACATTTTGACTGCGTGTATCCCCTTCAGGAGGTACGTAGTGATGACTATATAGTCGAAGTCCCTTGGGACATTGTCATGACTCACCGCACCAACCAGAGGCTAGATGTAGGTGGGAAGGATAGATGGGATGAGATTCACATTCGCTAAGTCATCATGATGCTTCGTTCGTTTCTCTGTATCATCTTGGGATGGTCCAGATCCACAAGCAATCGACGGGGATGCTTGCACTCCTCTCATCGATGAGGCTTGGATGCCTGCAGACATCACCTTCTCGGCCATGAGGTCTATTGGGATCTCTTAGAAATATTTTTCTATTGTGCTAATTTCGTCCAACATGCATACTTGAGATATGATATCTCAGGTCGGTGAACAACACTCAATGTAACAGAACGACTGGCGAGGTCTCAATAATCACTGCGCAAAAACAACTAGTTCTATGTGGGCTCAAATAATCACAATTGGTAAAAGTGTTCTCGGTGCAACGCTCGACAGGATAAATAGACAACGTCGTAACATGCTTCTACCAACGGTTAGAAATTCCTCAATCAATGCCATTTCATCCTTTATGGCATGGTACCAATGTTCCAGTGGTGAACGTTCCGACAATAAATGCATTTCTAGCCATTTTGGGGCGTCGTTCTAACGATCGGGACGCCTCCAACGGTCATATTTCTTCGCCGTGGAGAAGTGCCAATCTTCATTGTTCTGATATCCCGCCGAATTTCCAATTCTGCAAACCTTCTTTCTACGAAGCCCTCTCTGGAACTTCCTATAACGTTTCTAACTTTGCTTTCTTCTTGCTGAGATTTCTGGCTTTCTTTCCTGAAATATGAGTCATTGGTTTCCTCTTTCCATTGTCGTTCTTATCTCCTCTTGGCATAGTAACTTCGAACTGTGGAGGGTATTTCATAGGGTTCGAGGATAATAATTCTTCTATTTCTTGGGTAGGTGCTCTACTCTCTTGTACAGACAGGTGTTTCAAGTCTTCCTGTGTTCTTTCAACTTTGATGTCCAGATCTCTGGTCCTTAGTAGGTTCGGTTGGCCCTCTTGTTCTTTCAGTAACTACGCTATTCTCCTAACCATGAAATCTCTTAGTTCTTGCTTTTTCTATTCTATATCCTCCTCTTATTGTTTCCTTCGTATCTGATCTTTCTCAATCTTGGTTGTTACTAGCAAAATAGAAAATGGGGCATTGTTATCAACAAATTTAATGATGTCAAATTCTTCTTCTGTCAAAGTTCCATGAGCACTAATAGATGTCTGGGTAAGTATTCCACATAGGGTTATCAAATTTCCTCTAAATAATCCTATTCCTCCTAATGAAGGAACCATAGCGAGCTTTCCCAAAATTTCCCAAGTTCTTTTTGTCATGATATTCACATGTTCTTCCTTATCCAGGACACAGTCTATGTCAAGGTCTCCTATTCTTGTTTCTATGCTCTCCTTCTCTTTTAATATCTCTGATAAGTTGATATCTCTATTATCGTTCAGGGTTTCTTTCATCTGTAATAATACAGTCTCTCATTCTTTCTGGGGTTCTATCACATCCTTAGTTTCTTGGCCTGTCTCATTGTTTTCTTGTCTCATATTCATATTTTCAACTTTAGCAATCATTCTAGGGAAATCCAAGACTTCATGTCCAGTAGCCTTACCACAAAGGAAAAGAGGACCTCTGTCAGGGAATTCCTTAGCAAGATGTCCCGGTCTTCTGCAACTATAACAAAGAGTTAACCCTCTCTTTTTCTTGAACAATCCCCAACCTTTCCTGTACTGCACACTGGGATCACAGTGGTGGGTTTGAAAAAATTGTTTCTAGGATCCTGCATCCATTTGTTAGTCCAACAATTCTTTCTATGCATAGGAATAACATATCTTTCATTATTCATATCAAATCTATTCATATCAAATATTCTTTCTTCTAGTTGTACCCTAGTTTTTAGATTAGGACCAAATCTATTAAAGATACAAAGATCCATTCTTTTGAAATAAAAAATTTCGCTTATCTTACTTTTCTCAAAGCACAAAGCTTCAAGATCTTACCTCTTTTCTTCAGATCAGACTTCTCTTCTTAGCACAAAGCTTCGCAAGTCAAGTATAATCCTACACACTAGGGAAGCAGATATATGCACAAAGCTTTCTCTTTTCTTCAGTTCCCATCAATCATAGTTTCAGGTCCCGACAATCACAGTTTCAGGTCCTGACAATCACAGTTTCAGGTCCCTACAATCACAATTTCAAGTACCGACAATCACAGTTTTAGGTCTCGACAATCACAATTTGAGGTCCCAACAACAGAACCATTTGTTGGCACAGGGGCAGACCTAGGGTTTAATGCTTCAGCAGTGCACCAACAAAACCTTAACTACCGGCCCTTTCAGCAACACCTGCGAAGCGGATGAAGTCTCACCTGAGGTAGAGGTAGGGGTGGTTGTAGGACTCATATGTCTGCAACCTATCTGGGACACAGATTTGTGATTATAATACCTTAACAGAGCACTTAGAATTTAACATTCATTATCAGTTAATCCTTATTTACATCATGGATCCAAACCCTAATTACAGGACAACGCAATATTCAACCAGATCTAACACTTCCAAGCACTTAGCACATAGAAATAGATCAGATATATCATTCATTCACATTACTAAGAACTAAGCTATAATATCAGATGCACCTAACATATATCAGATGCAGATATATGTGGTTCACCCCAGTGTGGGGCTACATCCACCAACTCTTCTCTTCTTTATTGTCTTCTTTCAATCTTCTACAATCATAGAGCCACAAGAACCCACTCTGCATAGGACATGAGATCTACGTGCACCTCGCCAGATCCTCCTTCCTCGAGCTAGTTTTAAGCACAAAGCCTTCTTACAAAGTGCACACAAGCTTCTTACAATCACTTTCACTTAGCTTTGTAAGTTCTTAATGCACCATAAGCACAAAGCCTTTGCAATCACATAGATCAAACTCTAGCACTTAGAATCTTGGCTTCATTACCTTTATCAAAATGGCTTCTTCTTACATTTCCTAGCTATCTATGTATACATTAGAAAATGGGCCTAAACATGGGTAAACCCATGGGTCGACATCCCATACCCATTACATAAACCCTAAACCCAAAAATTCCCTAAGAAGGGGCCGAGATCCCGCAATCTCCGCTTCACTTTCGACCAGCCCATCGAAGTGCCAAAATTGGTCAAACATGGCCAAGGTTCTGCAAAACTTGGTCAAGGGCCAACAATTCTCTCCATGCTAGTTCAATTTCCAATGATGAATCTCATGTTGATGAACAAAAGAGGAATGAGTTATTTCATATAAGAGTTGTATCTAAACATACTAAATACTAAAATAGATACATTATTTGATCCGGGTTCCCAAGTAAACTTAATATTTGAAGCACTTGTCAAAAAGATGGGTCTTGAAATGAAACCACATCTGAAGCCTTACCCTCTTGGTTGGGTATGTTATAAAGAAAAAATTAATGTTACCAAACAATGTAGGATCATATTTTCTATTTCTTCAAAATTGATTGATGAAGTGGATTTGGATGTTGTACCACTTGATATATGAGGCATAGTGTTGGGAAGTCCTTATATTTATGATAGAAAATAAATCTTCTTTCATCATGAGAACAAATACCACCTTACTAAAGGGGGAGTGGAATATATTGTTAGAGCTCACAGCATGAGGGTAAATACAACACTTGTTAGTGAAGGGCAAATGAAAAGACTTATAAACACTAATAAGATATATGTACTCATGGTCATCAGAGAGAAATATGTTACGACATTCGATGCTTTCCAAGGGTGTGATCCATCTCATAAAAATGAATTAACTGATATTGTTTCTAAGTATGATGATATTTTTTAGGAACCGGATGGATTACCTCCTAAGAGGTAAATCCAACATGAGATACATCTTTAGCTGGTTTCTCCTCTTCCTAATGTGGGAATGTACAATATGTCAGTTGTGGAGATGACAAAGATCAAGAAGCAGGTACAGGGCTTATTGGATCAAGGAGTCATCAGGCCCATTTCATATCCTTGTGGTTCTCCAATCGTGATGGTGCCAAAGAAGGATGGCACATGGAGAATGTGTGTCGATTACTGAGACTTAAATAAAATCACGGTGAAAAATTGATACCCTCTTCCTCTCATAAATGATTTACTTGATCAACTGAAGAATGCTGTCTATTTCACTAAGTTGGATTTGCGTAGTGGATATCATCAAATCAGTGTTGCATAACAGGATGCATGGAAAACTGCCTTGAAAACCAAACAGGGATTGTTTGAGTGGTTAGTTATGTTGTTTGGTCTTTGTAATTCTCCAACAACTTTCATGTGTGTGATGAATGATGTATTCAGGCCTTTCATAGATGACTTTGTGATTGTATATTTAGATGACATTCTTGTTTTTAGCGGGACTTGGGATGAGCATGTGAGGCATGTAAAGAAAGTATCGGATACTTTGCAAAGGGAAAAGTTGTATGTAAAACTGTCTAAGTGCGAATTTGTCAAGACTGTACTTGTGTACTTAGGTCATATTGTAGGAGGAGGACAATTGAAAATTGACCCTTCCAAAATTAATGTAATTGTAAATTTTCCTGACCCAAAAAGTGTAACCGAATTTCGATTCTTCTTAGGTGTGGTCCAGTATTGGAGGAGATTCATTCCCATCTTTTCCTTTATAGCAGCTCCTTTGCATGCCTTAACCAGTGTGAAGAACACTTTTCAGTGGGAAGGAAAGCAACAAAAATATTTCAATATTTTGAAGGAGAAGATCAATACCGCACCAGTATTAGCACTGCCAAATATTCAACAACTTTTTGAGATCAAGACAGATGCCAACGAATATGCCATGGGTGAAGTATTGATGCAATATCGTAAGCCTATTTGTTACCACTCTGAAACTTTTAACCAAAATGTTGTTAACTATCCTACATATGATAAAGAGTTATATGCATTAGTCCAGAGCTTAAAGAAATAGAAACACTACTTGCTGGGGAAGGAAACTGTCATACATATAGATCGACAATAAAGGTGGATGGGTTTTCTACAAAATATTCACTTGGCAATCAAGTATAAAAAGGGTACAAGTAACAAGGTAGTTGATATTCTTTCTAGACCTCCTATTGTTGCTTCTATTGTTTTGAAGCATGCGTCTTTATCTCATGATATCTATGTAGAACAATATGCCATTGATGAATATTTTAAAGAAGTATATGCGAAGCTAACCCTTGGTGCACAGGTAGAGAAATATTGTCTGCGGGGAAAACTAATATACCATATTGGAAAGCTATGTATTCCTACAAGTGAATGAGTCCATGTAATACGAGAAGCTCACACTTCTCTTATGTCTGGACATTTTGGGGTAGGAAAAAATATGCCTCATTTGTAGAGGTTTTGTTACCGGCCTCAAATGAAAGCAATTGTAACTAAATATGTAAAGGTGTTTGTGATGTATTTTACTTGTAATCCCACTAATACAAAAATGGGACTATACTCACCACTTCTTGTTGCATCCCATCCATGGGAAATTGTCTCCATGGATTTTGTAGGGGTTTACCAATGACCAAAGGGGGTCATGATTATTTGTATGTTGTAGTGGATAAGTTCAGCAAGATGTGTATCTTGATTCCATGTAAAAAGAAGATCAGTTCTGAGGAGACTGCTAATCTCTTCTTTCAGCATGTTTGGGTTCACTTTGGATTACCCACATCCATCCTCTCAGATCGAGATACTCGATTCCATGGGGAATTTTGGACTAGATTGTGGAGAATCATGGACACCAAATTGAAGAGGAGCACTTCTTTCCATCCACAGACAGACAGAGATGGTAAACCGAACATTGGTACTTTTTCTTCGAGGCTACTGCAAAAAGTGTCCCAAGTTATGGGATGAACGAATACCCTATGTACAACATGCGTAGAATCGAGATTTACATTCATCCACTTAGATTTCACCTTTTGAGACATGTTTTGGATACCTACCAAAGGTTCCTTTGGACTTGATGTACATGATAAATGTCGATGTAAATGAAGAACAAACAGAGGACAGAGCCCGCAAGTTCATCCAGAGGATCCAGTAGATACACCAGGCAGTCTGGGAACAGTTGGAGAAAAGAAAAAAATAGTATAAAGCTCAGCGTGACAAGCACAGGGTTGATCATCAGTTTCAGGTTGGAGATCAGGTATGGCTTCACATCAGCAAGGAGAGATTGAAGGGTGAAGGCAAGAAATTTTGTAAATACTAAAACAACTGAGAGGGGGGGGGGGTGAATCGGTTGTTTATGAGCTTAAACAATTTTATACCTTTTAAATATTATTAATCTTCCTTCAAGTGATCATCAACAACATACAAAATATGGACAATAAAAGTAAAGACCATCAGTCACACATAAAGTACACATAGAGACATATTTTCATGAGAAAAACCATAAAGGGAGAAAACCTCTTCTTCTTCGAAATGATAGGCAGTCTTTTTCAGTTTTGTACATCATTTACAATTGAGCACCAACTCAATGTGAGGCTGCTACCTCTGTTTTACAAGCTGCAACTTGTTTGAGAGCACCAACTCTCTGGATTCTCTAGCACCCACTAGAAGGAAGCACCAACTCCCTGAATATTCCAGCACCAACTGAATGGAAGCACCAACTTCCTGAATGTTCCAGCACCAACTGGATGGAAGCCCCAACTTCCAATTACACAGGCTCCAACCTGTATAACAAGGAACACTTGTTCTCCCTAGCACCACCCTGCCACCCTGGCTTCTCTGGTTGCAACCAGATGGAAGCTACAACTCCCTGTGTTCAAGCACCCACTTGAACCTCTAAGGACAACAGTCCTCCCGAGCACCTCCCAACCTCCCTATAATATCAATGGTTAATTAAACATTCAACTTTACAGATAAAACAGTTCTTACCCATCTTTCTTTGTTCTGTAAATCTGGTCTTCTGCACACTGTTCCGCTACTCTTCTCTTCCTCTACCTGTTCAGTAGGTATGCTCTGCATCAACACGTGCTCTCATTCTTCTCTTCTTCAACTCGTTCTATTCTTCTACTCTGCATTTCATCTCATACTTCACATATCCTCAATCTCCTTCTGCGCATACTCTTCTTCTCTATTCTTCCAGTTTCATTCTTTTTCACTTCCAGAACGACCACCCCAACATAGTCTAGTTCAACTTCATTCATACACTCGAACATGACGGTTCAACTTCCCAACTCCTTAGGCAAAAAGACGACAACTGTCTAAGCAACTGAATCGCCAACTGAAACGCTAACTGATTTGCAATCATGAGTCCATTTTGCTAACAGATTCCAAACTTAGTAGTTAATCTGTGAGAAAGAATAGTAACCCTCCGATCTTCTTTAAATTCATCTACAATGTTGGATATGCGGTGAGAAAATCTAGACGGTCAGTATCTGTGCTCTCATATCTACGATCGTGATTCAATTCTGGAGCCCCCTTTCCATTCTATCTTTAAGCGGAGGGGGGGGTCCGGAATTGGGCGCGCATCTCTCGAGCGGTCAGGATTAAAGCACTTAGATCAACGACGCTCAAGCGATTTCGGACCCCCCTTGCCTTTATGTCTTTAATACCGGGGGGGGTCCAGAATGGTGGAGTATTTATGAAGGGCCCCACTCCTGTCGTGTCACCTTCTGTGTCGTTCTCCACCTGACCGTGCGACAAGGCTCGGCTCTTCCTTGTCCTCTGACATCTATCCATCTCTTGGTGATGTGACCAAGGGATGTGACCACAGCCTTATGTCTCTCCATATGGTGATTCGCAAAACTCCGACACGAGCCATAATCAACGGTCTAGATTCATTCTCGATTTAATGGCTGTGATTGCATCGCGACATCGCATATCGCGAAATCGGGGTTCTTGAGGTCAAGTGACTTTGTCATTTCAAATTCCCGATCCCCGATACTCCATGCAGAGGATCAATGGTCTAGATCTCATTCTTGATTCAATGGCTCTGATTGAATCGTGATATCACATATCGTGAAATCGGGATTCTTGATGTCAAGTGTTCTTTTCCTCCTCAAGTCGCGATCCCCGAAACTCCGATATGGAGTTACATCAACGGTCCAGATCAGTTCTAAATTTATGGCTGCGATTAAATTGCTAAATCGCATATCTCGATTTCGGGGTTCTTGATGTCAAGTGAATTGGACATTTCAAATTCCCGATCCCCGATTCTCCGATGAAGCCTCCTGCCGAGCTTCTCCCGGTGGCGCCCGATCACTGCCACGCGTCCTTCCAAATGGACGGTCCCGATTATGTCGGGATTTCGAGACTTTCAATGTCCCGGTTCTCACAACCTTGAGAACTCCGATCTCCCGATGGCTTATCTCCCTCACAGCTTCTGCAGATCTGATGGCTGTCAGCGATCCTACACCAAATCTAACAGCTCTCGCTGCGTTCGATCATTCACTACTTTCAATCATTCATCTCTCTGAATTTGTCTTATGTTTGCCTGTCATCTTCACTGTTGCCATCAATGACAAGCATTCGTTGTCTATTCACTGAATTTTCCAACAAGAAACTCAAGCCCATTCGTTATGGACCCTTCACTATCTTGGAGAAAAGTGGTACCAATGATTTTTGTCTAGATCTTCCACCTTGCATGCAGATTTACTCAGTTGTGAATGTTGAGAACTTGAAGCTTTTTGAGCCTCCCATGATCATGTATCAAGATGAGGAATTTTCAATACCGTCAGTTGATGAGTTTGCACCTGATTACTTGGATGAGCTACATGAATATATCATGCTGGATAGGGAGATGAGGGCTTCACACAGGGGTGATGTTGATTATCTTCGAGTAGGCTTAAAAGACACACATCCAAGAAAGGCAAAGTGGATCGAGAGGGACAAAGTGAGGGAACTCTTCCCTCACTTACGTGTTGATTGATGAAATCTTTTGATGGTCCAAAAAGCTCTCAGTGGGAAGGTGTGATCCAAAAAGGATCTGAAGAAGGCTAAGAACAACTTAGAACTCATAGAGGCAACTCATAATGCTCAGAATGGCTTCAGTAGATAGAGAAAGGGAAAAAATTCGAAGTTCCCAAAACTCAATGAAAATGGCATAATCGTGAAGAGCACGTCCCAAGATTTCTAACGATACAAATGACTCGTCAAATAGAGTTACGATTTGAAAGATATGCAGTCAAAGTTGTGGTCAAACATGGCAAGTCAACATGGGCCACATCATCATCCGTACTGCTAACATCAACAACTAACATGGTAGGATGACATCAACATGATGGATATTGATTTCATCATGCCATGTGGCATCACCAGAGGTTGCCATGTGTCACCCACCAATAGGCTTTTCAGGGGTCCATGTGGACCAATAGAAAAATGTCATGTGGCACCCCCAGGTGATGCCATGTGGCACCACCTAGAAAGCACCATGTGTCATGTACAAATTGACATGGAGGTGACGTCAGTGATCGGGTGGGCCAATAAGTGGATGCCACGTGGCCCAATCAGCAAGTGACACATGACACCCCTGAAATGCCCAAGGAGGGCCATGACCGAAAAATAAAAAAAATATAAACGGACCCCTGCCAAATCTGGTGGAGGTCCCACCGTATCTAGCACATCCGCCCATAGCGGGGTATATAACCAATGGCCCAAAAGGGAGGCCCGCAGGTTTGACCCCGGAAACCTCCCCCACATGTAACATTTTAACTATAGCATCGACAACCAACTCGACAATGGACCCATTTGTAAATCCATCCACCAAACTATTATTTCAGACAGGTTCCACCCAATCGGAAAGGGAGAGGCATGAACATACAATTGCAGAAACTTATTACGAGGTAGGGTCTGTCATTATTGTAGGTTGCAGAGGGCATGAAAACCAAGACAAAATTCTTCTTCAGCCTGGGAGTGCTAGAGCCAGATCGAGGCATGGAGACAGTCATTTTTGGGTAATTCAATGCCATGAATTCATTGGTGATGTTTGTTTTATGATCTGAGCATTATTTCTGCAGCTTGATTTCATAATGAGGTATATTTATGTATTTTGACAAATTCTTTTGGTGAGTTAATGAAAGAGCCTACCCATTTGAAAGAAGGACCCATAGACATAGTCCACTAGGGACGAACTCTGTTATCAAGTTTTTGTGTTTAGATATGATGTTTATGTCTCTTCATTTTTGAGTTTTTCCTTCTTTAATGGTGCACTTTAATTTATGCTCATTTAATACAATTCTTTATAAGTCACGATGAAAAGATCTCAGATCACTTGTGCACCAAGATATGTATCAAATATTTTGAGCGACATCTGGTGCTCAAATACCGTGACGGTCTGCATAGATACATGCAGAAATAAATGGAGTTTCTTTACATTTCATCCTTGGGCGCGGAATATCGATATGTTGTCAAAATCGAGCATAAGCTTAAACAAAAGACGCGACAGTTTTGGTTTGGGAACCCCTCTTAGCAGAAGCAGGGCAAGGGCAACCCCAACTCGTAGAACAAAGGGCAGAGAAAAGATGGATAGCCTCAGGAAAACCAGTCTAATATGCAAACAAAGAAGGACAATGGAAAGACGGAGAAAGACACTTTGAAGTGGTGTGACTTCCATAAGATCCCCTAGCATAACACTGTTGATTGCTACTCAAAGTAGTCATTGGTGGCTGAGGTGAAAGCCTCTTAATTAGATGTGGGTTCTGACTTAGAGTCAAAACCATAAAAGGGGAGATATATTATTGATGTGGAACCCAATGCCACCATTGCTACCACCAAGATCTATCCTGGTGAACCTGATGAGCCAGAGGAAGGTGAGTGCCTCTTTCATTCACAGATGTGGGTGAAGGGAAATCCACTGCACTTCATCGTTGATAGAGGTAGCCAGAAGAACCTCATCTGAGTGGAGGTCGTCTAGTGTTTGTCCATGATGAAAATTCCGTACCTATAGCCATACACCATCGGATGGCTTTTCCAAGGAAGCGATCTTCGCGTCAACCAACAGTGTTTCCTGTCCTACGACATCAAGCCATTCAAATATGAGGTATTGTGTGATGTTGCTCCCCTTGAATTTTGTGATGTGATTTTGGGCCAACCTTATTTATGGAAATGTCATGTTGTATATGAGTCTAGGCCTCGCAGTGTTATTATTACGTTGGATAGGAAATTGTACAGGATACTCAAGGTAGTCCCACTTACTTCCATTTCCGTGATCTCTACCAAGAAATGAAGGAAGGTTATCTCTAAGACCATGAATTTTGTCTTCTTCATGTTTTGATATTAAAGTGAGCAGAAGGTTGCATCCACATCCATGGCCTCCACGATCGATCTCTCCTTGCAACATAAGCAAGTGGATAAAGTCATGGAAGAATACAAAGACATCTTCTCCTCACACACTGGGGTACCTCTACATTGTCAGGTCAAGCATTCAATCGATCTGACCCTCGATGCACAACTACCCAATGGGAAAGTCTATCATCATTCTTTGTTAGAAAATGAGGAGATCAAGCGTTAGATCCAAGAACTACTCCAAAAGGGTCACATCTAACCCATCTCACCACCGCGTGGAAGCCTAATCATGCTTGTGGAGAAGAAAGATGGGACATGGCAACTCTGCATCGATTATCAGACCCTAAATAAAATCATAGTCAAGAATTGGTACCTAATTCCCCGAATCGACGATCTCCTTGACCAACTCAAGGGGGAAAAATACTTCAGTAAGATTGATTTGAATTTTGGCTACCATCAGGTCCCAATAGAGAAAACATATGTATGGAAAACTACCTTCAAGTCCAAAGAAGGCATTTTTGAATGGTTGGTCATGCCCTTTGGTTTGAATAATGCCCCAACAACTTTCATGAGGATGATGGACGATATCATGCGACCTTTCACCAATTATTTTTTGGTGGTGTATCTGGATGACATCATCATATACAAAAATAATTGGGCAGAACCCTTGCAGCATATTCAACAGGTTATGCACACTTTGCGACAACACAAGCTATATGCAAATCTAGAAAAAATGCTTCTTTGACATGGACAAGGTCCAGTATCTAGGATACATTATTTATGAGCATGGGGTGCATCTGGATCTATCCAATATTGAGGTCATTCATGATTGGACAACCCCAACCACACTCACTGAGCTTCAGATCTTTTTAGGCCTTGCCAATTTCTATTGCAGGTTCTTTTTGGGATTCTCCCATATGACATGGGCCCTCAGCCAAGTAACCAGGGATTGTGGTAAGGAAAATTTCTTGTGGGTCCTGTCACAACAACAAGTGTTCAATGATTTGAATCATTTCTTGTGCTCATCCTTAGTGCTCTCATTTCCCGACCAACAACAACCCTTTGAGATCGAGACAAATGCTTCAAACTATGTTGTGGGCACAATCCTCACTTAGCATGGACACCCCGTGGCCTATCATAGTGAGACACCATCAAATGTCATTTGTAAGTACCCTACTTACAAAAAAGAAATGTACTCCATTATGCAAGGTTGTCTCCAGTGGAGGTATTACATTCTCGGGAAGGAGACAATCATCCACACTAATCATAGGTCGTTTCATTTTACGCAGACATAGGAAAAATTGCAAAATGACCTCCATCAGAAGTGGTCTAGATACTTGCAGCAATTCCATCTCAACATCAAGTATAAGACATGAAGCACCAAATTTGTCACTGATTTCCTCATCCACCCGCTAGTTGAAACACTCACCACGGTGCCAAACTCCTACGTCCATGAGACCTTCAGATGGCCCCAACGCTATGAGAGAGATCTTGACTTCATTGGAACCTACCAAATGTTGGGCAAAAACATAATTTTCACCAATTTCCATCTTCAAGATGGCCTGCTGCGCCATCTGGGCCATCTCTGCGTTCCATCAAGCAAGAAAGTGAAGTTGATTTAGGAATCCCACTATAGTGGCAGTGATGCAACAACATTTATATTGGTCGAAACTTTGACATGATGTCAACAAGTATACCAGGTCCTGTAATTCCTGTGTCATTGCCAAACCAACAATTAAGAAACAAGGCATGTACACCCCTCTTCCTACTCCTTAAAGGCCTTAGGAATCCATATCGATGGACTACATGTTGGGCCTTCCATAAACCAAGCGGGGAAATGAATGTTTTTTTGTGGTGGTTGATCATTTTTCTAAAATGGAAATTCTAGCCGCCTGCAAGAAGAACATCACAATAGAGGCCACTGCCAAGCTCTTCTTTGAATAAGTGTGGGTACTTTTTGGCATACCACAAACCATCGTCTCATATTTGGGACAGTCGTTTCCTCAACACATTTTGGTCGATCCTCTGGTCCCTGCTGGACAACAAACTCACCAAATCCACTGCCTTCAACCCCCAGATGGATGGAAAAAATGAGGTCGTCAACTGAATGATCATGCATATCCTGCGCATGTACAATTCCAAGCATCCCCACACATGGGATGAGATTCTTCCCTATGTTCAAAAAAACTACAATAGAGCCATACATAGCTCAATTGACCACAACCCCTTTCAGGTGGGGTTGAGATTTCAACCATTGGGTCCCATAGATGTTGCACTACTCCTTGTGGCCACCCAGGAAGACTCGTCCCATGCTCCAACTGAAGATGACAAAGCTACATGATTCATTGAGTGGATGCAACACATCTACCAACATGTTCAGGATATTTTTCAGAAGTCTAATGCCAAGTACAAGCAGTGCCATGATGAACACTGGGTGCCACACAAGTTTTAGGTGGGAGATAAAATTTGGTTGCACTTGCAGAAAGAATGCCTTACAGGGCCCCATTAGAAGTTTTTTCCACTCCGTTATGGACCTTATACCATCACCAAGGCTATGGGTCACAATGTTTTTGAGCTCAACATTCCCCCCTTCCTTGTATTTCACCCAATGTTTAATGTGGACCTCCTTCGACCATACTTTCCACCATTATTGGACACCTCATAGGTAGAAAAATAATTGACACCGACATAGCTCAACCTTGTCTACATGGAACATGAATCCATTGATCATATCGTGCAAACACAAGTTAAGGGAACTAGCCAACAAAATTTTGATCTTTATTGTGTTGTCAAAGTAGGGCAACTCCTGCACCAAGGCAAGTGGCTCACCCAGGGCCAAATTCAACAAAAATGTCATCATCTGCTGGGGGAACTCAACACAATGGAGACCATTGCTTCCTAAGGGGGGATGATTAATCCTGGTGGATATCGGTGTCCACCCACCTATTCCAACCGAGTCACATACAGATGTCATCTTGGCAGCTTCAGTTTTCATCTTGGCAATTTTTTCTAGATTTTCGGGTCCTAAACTTATGGGGTCGTTTTGAGGCCCTAAACAACATTTTTTGGGCCCACCACAATCACACTGTAAATTTAGTTAGAGTGCGATGCCATAATTTGTAGTCCTTGGATAGACCTTTCCAAAAGGCTATCGTGTGCCTAAAACATAGATCATATGCAAAAGTTACGACCCTGAGAAACTGATGTATCAACTTACCCCAATGAGGCCCACATGGCTTTTGGCGCTTCATCTCCCAGGGTTAGGTTTTTGGATGTCTAGGGTTTTGACATTCATGTTTGATTTAAAAATGTCTTTGGAGCCTCAGTGTAATCATATTCTTGCGAATGAGCACAACTGTCACATCTCTTCTCAGAGATAAGAAACCACCATTCTAGCAAGCTTGTTTCAGTCTGCATTTTACAGTTTCAACATATTTCTTTATTGAATAGAAGCCAAGTTTTATTGTATCTATGTTATTGTTCATTGTATCTTTGTGTTCAGAATATAGATCTGTATTCATTTTGTTTTTCTCAGAAAATCCAAATCAAGAAATAGTTAGTAGCAATTTAAATACTGATTTCTAGACCCAAGATAACAAACTTAACCAAATATTCGTGATTGGCTAAATTGTGGAGTTTAGTGCCCCCAATCTTCTAATGTGAGATATAACAATATTACCCATATCAATACTTTTGTTAGTGGTTCCAAATAACGATTAAAACTCAAGTGTCACAACTTCATAAAATGACAAATTTGTTCATAAAGTTGTCCAACTATTAACCTACTTTTTCATGTTTGTAGTTTTTATGCCCTTATGTCAAGGGCACTTCTATGTATTTGATGGGTAAAAACATACTAAATTTAATATGTAGTTTTATTAACCCACTTCATGTTTGTAGCTATTATGTCGCGTACTTTTACTTCTTCATGTCTGTAGTTATTATGTCATTATGTCAAGTGCACTTCTATGTAGTTTATGGGTAAAAACAATACTAAATTTATTATTTAATATATAGTTTTATTAACCCATTTCATGTTTGTAGCTATTATGTCACGTAGTTTTATGTATCCGAGGCTTAAAATACACATTTAGTATGTAGAGGATCATAAATTTGAAATTTTTATTATTTAAATGGGTTGAAATAAATTCATGTTAATTTTAAATATATTTTTTTAAATTAATTTGTTAATATTATAGAGAGTGTTATAAATTTTTAGTAAATTTGTTTTTAGTTGTGGAAAATTAATATATAAGAAGTTTGAAATTTTATTAATTTGGAATTCTAATCAACTTTTTTATAATTTGGGTCGATTTTGAATGAGGTAAAACGTCTAAAGGCATTGTTACATCATGCATACAACTTTGATCATAATGCAACAATGTATAAAACTTTTATCATAATGCAATTATGATAATGTTTAAGTTTAACTTTGATCATAATGCAACAATGTATAAAACTTTTATCATAATGCAATTATGATAATGTTTAAATTTTTTATTGGATTTTTTTTATTATATACATGGTATACATAATGCATGTAACACATTTGACACATTTCATCCACCTCAATTTTTTAGAGTATTACTCTTAGTGTATTTTTTTTAATTGAAACTGAAATTTGTATTAAAATATAAAAGTTGTGTTGAAGTAAACAATGAAGTTAAACGAAGATACAAAATTGGGCTCTTGGTCTGTACAGTTCCTTCCTATTGCTAAAACAAAATCTTTAGGCATTTCCAGAGTAAAATTTCAAATAGATTGGCTAACTGTCTCTTTAACAAACTGTCCAAGCAAAAATACAACTTTGAAAAACATTTACGGATAAAAGGACTAATTATCCTGAAGTTCTTGCTCTTTGTTTGGAAAAGGAGAGCCATCTTCCACCTCCATAGGAGCCAAGTCAAAACCCACATTTTGTGCTTCTGAATTTCCTCCATGTTGAGAATTTATCGTTGCTTGATTGATTGAGGTTGAGTGATGCAACGAGTATACGCCCCCTACCATCAGAGTCTGTTGCAACTGAACATTTCTTGATTTGTGCGTAATTGGAATCACAACTACCATAATTCTTCTTCTTCATTGTTATATTTTCCTTCTTTTCGATCTGATCACTCCACAACCCTTGGGGTTGTACCTCAACTATCACATATTCATGTTTTCTTCCTTGTAGCACCACAAATAGATGCTATAGAATCACTAGTATGTACTAACCAATATGTGACATATTCACTTGATGCAAATTGTCTCCTATTGCAACTCACCCTCTCTTGTTGCAACATGATTCATGTTGCAACCTTCTCTCTTGCTGCAACACACATGCTCTTTTGCAACATGTCTTCTATGAAAAAACACTTATGCTTCAATACATCTCCTACTGCAACACATCTTCTTTTGTAACATGTCTTCTATTGCAACTCGTCTCCTACTATAATATGCCTCTGATGAAACACACATCCCTTTGTTGCAACACGTCTCTTGTTATAGAACACCTCTATTGCGACAAATCCTTTGTTGCGACTCACATCATGTTGCAACATGTCGATGTTGCAATGCATATGTTGTCGTGACACATCTACACTTGTATCTACAACACACCTTTGACCACATACCTTTGGATGCAATACGTATTTTTTGCAACACATCTCCAGTTACAACATGCTTCCTGTTACAACCTCCTGCTGCAACACACCTATGTTGTAACGCATATTTTTCTACTACATGTTTTTGCTGCAACCACAACATTCCTACAAGGCACCTACAAAACAATATCATATGGAAAAATTATATATAGAGATAGGCATCACTCATATATTATAATATGGAATTCATAATAAAAGTAACACAACAATCCAACATCCTACAAGATTCCATTCACACACATGCCCAGAAAGATTAAATATGTGAAACATTAACTCGTTTATTCATTCATACAGATTACAATACATCATTTTCTATGACCGTACATGAGCTTACAATCTATATTGGGTTTCCAGGAAAAATTCCATGGCAACCTCAACTACTTCTCACTCTCCTATCTCGCGCAATCTCCCTCTTGTCGACTCTACCATATCCTTTTGCAATCTCCTCAATGCCATGTTTTATTCCTCCAAAAAATATTTTCTTTAGTTTCCCCAGCGACTCCTCGCGCCCTTTCATCTTCCAGCTTGTATTTTTTCCTTTCATCAGTGAATCTTTTCCTCCACCACATCCTTCTGACTTCCACCCAACAATGTGCCTGTTCTAAACCGTAACTCCCACAACTGCAATCTGCAACAACACATTTTTCCCCATCATGCACTCATGCTTCCAGATTGTAGTGACACTAGCTCAATAATCACTTCAATTTGCAACAATCTTTCAATTCCAACGACCTGTCACAGTCTTTAGTGCTTAATCACTATTGTAACAACTTTGTCACGTCCCTACAACTTCCTTCGCTATGTCAATCCGGGATGACTAAGATGATCCTGCATCAAACACCCTAGGTTTTAAGAAGGCATGACCTCATGTTTATGAGGTAAATCATCTGCATCTACAACTATCCAATGAAACTCCACCAATGTTGCACTTCCAACTATACAGTCCTCATCTTCTATACAATTCAATTTGAAAAGCATCTTTCACTACTGCAAATTCTTTCCTTCAACTCATTGTTTCCCTTTGTTGCACATCAATCCACAACAAAACAACAATACTCTTGTCACGAGATCTAGAATCTTCATCTTATTCTTGTTGCAACTCAACTTTCTACAGTAGTTCACCTTCTAGTACTGCTACTCTCTTTGTCTCTCTTTCTTCGTTACCATAAACAATGGTTAGGTGCTCCTCAATCATGCATCACCTACACAACTCGATCTGAGTCATGTCCCATCCAAGACATCACATCACCCTTTTTCATGTAGTGAACAAAGTGCCTTTCGGTGTAGCTAGCCACTCATGCTCAAAGCCACAAAACATGGAGTCACATTCTCCCATGTTACTTCTCCCTTGAATCAATCCACAACCACATGCAGATTTCCCTAGTCGACAATTTTTTCAGCGTATACACACTCTTGACAATTTATGAGAGACATAGCTGAAGATCATTCCTCTTAACGCAACATCTTCATGCTCGGTTCTCAACAACATTCAATTATTCTAACAATCTTCTACAACATGTCTTCTTCTTCAAGAGATTTGAAATATTCTCCCTTCTCTGTCCCTTCTCTGTCAACAAAATGTTCATCATCTTCCCCCTTTTCTGGACTGTAGGTTATCCATCTTCAACTAAACAAATTTATTCATGCTTTATCTTCACGACATCATCTTCTACTTGGAAATTTTCTTAGAAATCTTCATCATTCACAACTTCTGTGATCCTACAATTTCTTGCAATATTTGATGCAAGAGGATCCAAGAACGCTCACAAAGGTTCAGGAGAATCCAAAATATTCACAGAGGTCTAGAAGGGTTTAGAAATGCTCAAAATTCAATCATCCCAAATTTTCTCGAAAATGACATCAATGCGTAGAGCTCAGTGATAGCTTTCCAACGACGCAAAAATTTCCTCAAATAGAGTTCGTATGCAAACTTTATGGTCGGTCAAAGTTCAGGTCAAACCAAGAAAAAAGTCAAATTCAGAGGGGACAAGGTAACACAGGTCACCACTGTAAGGGTGACATGTGGCACAACCGTACTACCATACGGTATTGATGTGGACACACCATGGAGTACCACATGGAAGAACATACATCCGACCAAGAAAGTGACTCAACATCTATATGGCATAGGTGGACTAATCATGTGTTGACACGTGGAAATGATAGACCAATTAGAGGATGTCATGTGGCAGCCTCCCATTGGCCATTTATGAATGAGGTTTATCAAAAGTATAGGATTCAACAGGGGGTCAAACCCATGACCTCCTATAACCTTATACAAGCCTCCACTACCAATATGCCACATAGATGTTACTTAACCATATATATTGTAAATTGTATTTAATTTTGGTTAAAGGTTTGGTTGGTGACAAAATTGGGCCCTCAACCCATGGTTTTATTTGGATAAAATGTGACCACAACCAACACCATATTCCACATGGGGGTATTTAAACGTTGGTTCCAACCAACATATATTTATATAATATGGGTTGTAACAAAACAACGAAATGACCAGTGGTTGGTGGGGCTCAAACCCTCTACCAATCATATACTCTTCCAACAACTTAACCATTATGCCAAAGGTACGGGGTTTGTTATGGAAGCCTACCAACAAACATTTAAAGCATGCCTAAAGTTACAGATGGGAGGTTAGGGCTCGTGCTCTATTTAATGATAATGTAGACCGAGATAATGATACACATAATTGCATAGTATGGTGTCTCGAAGTTCATTCCTATATGGTATCACGACTTGGGTGTTGCATCATAATGCATGCCACAAAGTTTCGTCACAAAATTGCATGAACTTTATACTCATTTTTCTCAAAATTTCGCAAGGAATTCAATGGAATACTCTATTTCTGAGTTTGAACAACATTAAAAAGGTCATTGAAAACACAAGCATTTGAGAATTAATAAAGAGGTCTCTATTGGAAGCGGACCCGGAGACGTAGCCCAAATTGGGTGAACTCTGTTATAAAAATTGTGTGTGTGATTTCGATATTTTTTTTCTATTTTCACTCAGTTAATTTCAAGTTGTTTATCATTAAAGTGTATTAGATAGATAAGTTAATTAACATGTAATTTGCAACCATTCAAGCGATCATTATTTTTGTGAAGATCAAGTAGATGCTTATATGTATTAAAGATTAATTAGAATCTAAGGTTTTTTCAGATCAAGTTGGTATCAGAGCAGGTTTGACAAGTGGTTGTGAGTGAATGCTTACAAGGTACAAATCCAAGCGGGGAGATGGCAAACTTGCAATTTATAATCCAGATATTGGTTGGAGAAGCTTTACTCGAGAAGAGAGATGAGTTTGCCAAGAAAATTAGGTCCTTATGACTTTGAAGATGATTTCTTCGAAGCTTCTAATTTAATGAAAGCCGTGGTGGAAGAAATGGATGAGGGTCGAAAGAAGGCCAAGGAGGAAAGTACATTGGAGAAATTTTAACCAATCAAAGAGGAAGGACGAGGTGATGAAGGTGGACCTTCATAACCTTGCTTACCATCATCCTCATCATCATCTTCTTCTGGGGAAGTAAACATTCTTCACATAAAAATAATCCCTCTAAGAAGTATCCTCATGATCATAATATGCCTTTATTAAATTTGGATGTTAAGTTTGAATTTTCAATCTATGATGGAGAATTGAAAACAGAAAGGTTGGAAAATTGGATCAAGAAAATAGAGGTATATTGCAGGGTACACAACATCATCGATGGCACTGCAAAGATATAATTAGTTTCTCTTCGACTAAGTGGAAAAACCTTGATATCATGGGAGAATAAGGTGCAATTTGATCTTGTTCAAAAGGGTAAAGTAATATCTTCTTGGGATAAATTTACTAAGGCCATAAGAAAACAATTATATCCACTGGCTTATACGCAAACGACAATTACATAATGGAAACGTCTAAGACAAGGTAAAGGCCAAAATATTCAATTATATACACAAGAATTCAAAAAGAAGGCATTATCCTTAGGAATTATGTTGTATACTCGCGAAACTCTTCTAAAATATATTGGTGGCATGCACTCATATCTTCGACACACTATTTGAATGTTTAACCCTACTAACATTGATAAATTTTCAGTACAATCTACACATCTAGAGGCTAGTAAGGGGAAGCATGTGGTTGAAGATAAGAAACCATACAAGTTCGAAAAGAAACCAAAAGGAAAATGGAAGAGTAAGAATTCAACTATAGTAAAGAAACTTGAAGAAATACCTACATGTTCCCACTGCAAAAGAAAGGGGCATGAGGAAGCATAGTGTTGGAAGTTGCATCCATACTTATGACTAAAGAATCTCAAGGATAAAGGGAAGCAAAAGACTACTTCATCAACTCGACATGATCTAGGATCGGATTCCAGGGATGAATATAAGATCATGGCAATATGAAGCAAATATATATCTACTATCAATTCTAATTCTTTAGTTCAATATGGTAAATTGGAAAGTGTTGATGATCAAAAGAAAAGAAGTGAGCATTTCCATGTCAGGGTTATAATCAAGCATACAAAGGTAGACACTTTTTTTGACAGTGGATCTCTAGTTAACTTAATATCAGAAGCAATTGTTAAGAAGCCAGGTTTAAAAAAGACACCTCATGAAAAGCCATATCCATTAGGTTGGGTGTGTGAATATGCTAAGTTGCAGGTAACAAGGTAGTATAAGATCATATTTGCAATTACAACATGTATAAGATCATATTCTTTGATGAGGTAGTACTAGATGTCGTACCTCTTGACATTTGTAGCATTGTCTTGGGTAGTCCATATCTATTCAACAGGAAAGCCATATTCTGTCATGAAGATAATAAATATCATATTTTCAAGGATGGGATTGAATTTATTGTCAGAGCTCATCGAATCAAAACTAATGTTTCTGTAGTGAGAACAGGGAAAATGAAGAGACTTGTGAATGCAAGCAAATATTTTGTTCTCGTGATAGTGAAAAAAAAATAAAAATCGAATGCTTTATCAGGTTGTGATCCAGATCATAAACAAGAGTTGGTCAAAGTTATATCTAACTATGATGAGTTATTTTAGGAACCTACAGGGTTTCCTCCTAAGAGGGAGGTTGAACATGAAATCTATTTGCAGCAGGATGCTCCTCTTCCTAACATTGGTATGTATAGATCATCAGTACTAGAGAATGCATAAATCAAGAAGCAAGTTCAGGAATTGCTCGATAAAGGAATTATAAGGCCAAGTTTCTCTCCATGTGGATCTCCTATTGTATTAGTTCCGAAGAAATATGGTACGTGGAGGATGTGTATTTACTTTCGAGCACTGGAAACAATTACAGTAAACAATCGTTATCCTCTTCCCAGAATTGATGATTTATTGGATCAATTAAGGAATGTTATTTACTTCACTACGCTAGACTTGAGAAGTGGTTACCATTAGATCATGATTGCAAAACGTTATATATGGAAAACTTCTTTCAAGACAGAGAAATGGTTGTTTGAATGGTTAGTTATGCCATTTGGTTTATGTAATGAACCCACGACATTTATGAGGGTAATGAATGATGTGTTCAGTCCTTACATAAATGATTTTGTCATCGTATATTTAAACAATATATTGATCTTTAGTCGAATATAGGAAGATCATATAATTCATGTCAAGACAGTCTTTGAACTCTTAAAGAAGGAGAATTTTTATGTAAAAATGTCTAAATGTGAATTTAGCAAAAATTATCTGGTATATTTGGGTTACATTGTAGGAAATGATCAACTAAAGATAGATCCTACAAAAGTAGAAGTTATTGTGAAATGGCCCAAGCCAACTACTGCCACAGAAGTCAGGAGCTTCTTAAGAGAAGTACAATACTGGAGGAAATTCATTGCTATTTTCTCTTTCATAGCAGCTTCTTTGCATGCATTAACAAGTGTAAAACAAGTCTTTCAATGGGGAGGCAAGCAGTAGAAATCATTGGAGACATTGAAGGAAAATATAAGAACCACACCATTTTTGGCTTTGTCAAACCTACAAAAACCATTTGAGATTCAAATTGATGCAAGAGGATATGCCATGAGAGTAGTCTTGATGCAACAAGGTGAACCTATATGTTATCATTCTGATACTTTTGCTCGAAATGTGATTAAATATCCAACATATGATAAGGAATTGTATGCATTGGTACAAAGTGTGAAGAAATGGAAGAATTACTTAATGGGAAAAGAGACAATAATTCATACAGATCATCAACCATTACAATATTTGCAGTCATAGACCAAGCTACAACAATCACAACATTTCAAGTGGATTGGTTTCTTACAACAGTTTCATTTGGTAATCAATTATAAGAAGGGTATTCATAATAAGTTTGCAGATGTGTTGCCAAGACTAGTGATTAATGCATCTGTAATACTAAGGTACAATCCTTTAGCTCATGAAAGTTATGTTGAACAATATGATAAGGATGATGATTTTAAAGACATATATATGTCTTTGATTCATGGGAATCAATAGTTAGATTATCATATGCATGGAAATTTATTATATCAACTTGGAAAGATTTGTATACCCAGATATGAAAGAGTAAATGTAATTAGAGAAGCTCATAAATCTCTCATTTCTGGACATTTTGGGGTTGGTGAGGCAGTATCACAACTGCAGAGATATTGTTAGTGGCCTTGAATGAATGATATAACTTCCAAGTATGTGAAAGGGTGTGTCATGGTGTGCCACAAGTAAGTCCAACAATAAGATGTTGGGATTATATATGCCACTTCCAATACCTTCTCAGCCATGGGAAAGTGTCTCCATGGATTTTGTAGGGGGTTTGCAGATATCCAGGACAAGTTATGATTACTTATATGTTGTTGTGGATAGATTCAATAAGATGTGTATATTAATTCCATGCAAGAAACAAGTCACAGTTGAACATACAACACAAATGTTCTTTGCTAATGTATGGGTTCATTTTGGGTTGCCTGCATCTATTATATCAGATCGAGACTCTTGCTTTTTGGGAAATGTTTGGTCTCATTTATGGGAGCTGATGGATACTAAGTTAAAGAAGAGCAGACAAATGGAAAGACAGAGGTGGTAAGAAAAAAATTGGTACATCCACTTCGAGGATACTGCAACAAGCATCCTAAGTTATGGGATGAACAATTGCCTTATGTACAACATGTCTATAATCATGCCATGCATTATTCTACTCATAAAACTTCTTTTGAAGTATGTTTGGGGTACTTTCCATATCACATATGGATTTTTTTTTTGGATAAGTAGGTAAAGAAGATAGACAAGATGATACAGATAAAGATAAAAGGTTCATTCAAAAGATATAGCAGGTACATCAAGTAGTACATGAATAGTTGGAGAAAAGCCAAGCCAAATACAAGGAAAGGCATGATAAACATCGGGTTGATCATCAATTCAAAGTCGGCAATCAAGTTTGGTTACATATCAGCAAGGAAAGAATGAAGGGTGAAGGTAAAAATCTAAGGCTAATCCGATATGGTCCATTCAAGATATTAGAGAATATTGGTACTAATGCCTTTCGTTTAGATCTACCATCTTACATGCAAATGTATTTAGTGGTAAATGTTGAAAATTTGAAGCTTTATGAGCCTCTTATTATTATGGATAAACATGAAAGTATTCAAGTTCCAACAGTTGATGATTTTTCTCCAGAATATTTGTACAAGCTATAAGAAGATGTTATTCTTGACAGAAGAATCAGGACTTCACAACAAGGTGACGTGGAATATCTTCGAGTTGGTTTTAAAGGGGTAAAACCAAGTAAAGAAAAATGGATGTAGATCGAATGGGTGAAGGAGATTTACTGTTAGGGTCCTAACCTGCACATAGGTAGATCAATATATTCAGATGTAATAAAGGTCAATATTAATAAGTCCTTTCAATAAAATAGAATAAGGCGGATGTAAGAAGACCTAATAGAAGCTTCTGCTTCTAGAAGGATCTTCCTCTAGATGCTTCTCTTGATAGACATATTTAGTATAAATAAGGGTCGAGGGTATGAAAACCCTAGATTGAAGATTATTGTAACAGAGCACTGCTCGACTGGAGGTTGCCCCCTCAAAGAGGCCTGTGAACATTGCTTTCTGAATCAAAGTGTTATTTCAATTGTTGTTCTTATATCATTTATGTGTTATTGTGGAGATTATGTTGGTTATATTACTATTATTCTGCCATTTCTAGCATTTTATTTCTGTTCTGCATACTTTTTATATATGGTATATTACAAGTGGTATCAGAGCACTTTCCTTGGCATAAATTGTGGGAATTTTTTTTCCAGGGTAGAGACGTATTCCAGTGTCTTTAAGCCATAGAGATCTGTCATTACGCGCATAAACCCGTGGTTGAGGGATTCATACATGTAGGAAATACAAGTGGTTCTTAAGCGCACATCTGTTGGCCACCCTTGTAACCCTTGTTGGTACCCCTTCGAGTGGTAGCGCATCAGACATCACCTGTGTATGGATCAACCTAGATTTCCTGAAGCCCTCTTTAGATAAACCGATCAGCCACCTGACTTCTATAGTGATACCAAGAACAACACTTGGGAAGATACTCTCCAGTACCTGGGTAGTCGAGTAGTATGGCTAAGGGTACGGTCTATCGTCCTTAGTTAGTGCCCTGAGATATTGGGCTGAGTACTACTGTTGGACCCTGCACGTATATCTGAGAGCTATAGCATAGGGCAAACCCTTGTCTATAGAACCCTTGAATACCTAAACTTTGGGGGACAGAAACATAAACAAATTAAAATAGAGAAGATCTATTGCCGCGCAAATGTGTTCGGGTTTCCAAGTAAATACACATTTCTTTCTGGTTAAGCATTTGGGGATTTCATTGTTGTAGTATTCTTCAGACCGGAGTTTGGAATTTTTTTCACCATTATTTGAGACCTATTCCATTGGATTCATCTCTTCACCCTTATCACATTCATCCATATCATTTTTGGGCAAAATTTTTGACCCTGCTCGCCCCTTTTCAGTTCACCCATCCTCATGGCCCATACCCATAGCCAAGACCTAGAAGCTTGCTTCAACACCTTGCAATATGGTTTCCTCGAGACCCAAAAAGAAGTGAAACAACTCAGTGCTACTGTTGCCTCCATCGATTCATCCATCAATAAAACCATAAATACAACCATGCAGTCCTCAATGGAGGAAGTCAAACAAGAACTGACCACCCATCTTGAATCTGTCTTTGCATCACTCTGCACCAAACTAAAGATCCCTACAAATGACCCTTTCTCTGATGCACCTCTAAAGACTAAAGGTGAACATTCCTCCAATTACCATACCTTTCAGCCCCATCACTTTCAACGTGACCTATGCCTTCCGTGGGTGCATGTGACCAAATTTGATGGCTCAGACCCCACTGGTTGGGTCACCCAAATGGAACATTATTTCTCTTTATACGACATTACAAATGACTTGGCCAAACTCTGGTATGGTGTTCTCCATCTAGATCAAGAACGTTGGCAATGGTGGAAATGGAGAAAAACTTTTCGTCAAGGGTATATTGCTTGGACCCAATTTGTGACTGAGCTTTATGAATGCTTTGACACTGACACCAACCATTTGGGCCATTTGACAAAGTTGAAACAATCAAGAATAGTAGAAGACTTCATAGCCACCTTTGAGCACCTAGCTTTTCGAACAGAGGGCATGACTGATGCTTTCTTTTGAGAGTGTTTTATCAATGGCCTCAATGAGGATATTCAGGCCCATGTCCTCATGGCTCAACCTTCGAGTTGGGTGGAGGCTACTAAAAAAGATAAAGAAGCACAACAAGTTGTATCCTCTCAAAACCGTAAACCCTCCTTTATCCCTCTCCCTAAACCTTTAAATCCCACTACTCCCTCCGCCCCATTAAAGATCCAAAAATTTACTAGGGCTGAAATGGCTGAACACCAACTCAAAGGCCTTTGTTATAATTGTGATGACAAATTTCTCGGGCCACAAGTGTAAGGAACAAAATATTTTTATGACCATCTCTGAGGATATTTTGGAAGAGGATGTTGAAACTCCCCTTGTGCCTGAGTCACCTAAAATCACTGACATAACCCCTCCCTCAGACCCTTCCAAAGTGGAACCGATCATTTCTCTTAATGCACTCACTAGCGTCTCCACCCCCCAAACCCTCAAGTTAATCGGTTACATTAAGCATCGGAAGGTCATCATTCTGGTTGATAGTGGAAGCACCCATAATTTTATTCATCCCCGCATTGCCCAAGAAACTCATTGCTACATCCATGCCATCAACAATTTCCAAATCATGATTGCCAATGGTGGTTCCATGAAATGTGGAGGGCGATGTGAAAATGTGCGTCTCAAAATCGATGACTACCACCTCAAATCCCATATGTTTTCTATCGACATGGGAAGTTGTGACTTTGTGTTGGGTGCAGACTGGCTAAGGAATTTGAGTCCCATTCTCATGGATTTTAAGGAATTAACCATGCAATTTGAATAGGAAGGCCACCAATATAAATTCAAAGGAATCAATGTTGGTTCACCTAAGGTCATTAGTTCCCATCGCATGGAAAAGATGCTCAAAAAAGGTCATTCTAGTGTCATTTCCCAACTCCATGCCATACAAGCAATAGAGACACCCCTGGTGTCGGAAGACCTCCAATCCCTCCTTTCTAAACACAAAATGGTATTTTCCACTCCCCAAGGACTCCCTCATTCCCGTAGTGTTCATGATCATTCCATTCCCCTTGTACCCAAAATCCTTCCTCCGAATATATGTCCGTATCGCCACCCCTTTTCACAAAAAAATGAAATTGAGAAAATGGTCCAGGAACTCCTTACTGCAAGCATTATCTTCCCTAGTACGAGCCCTTACTCTTCTCCTATCATCATGGTCTTGAAGAAAGAAGGTTCTTGGAGAATGTGTCCTGACTTCCGTGCCCTCAACAAACTGACCATTAAAGACAAATTTCCCATTCCTGTCATTGATGACCTCCTAGATGAATTGAGTGGCGCCCAATTCTTTACTAAACTTGATCTTTGCTCGGGCTATCACCAAATGCATATGAAGGAGGCATAAATTCCCAAGACGACCTTTCAAACTCATGAGGGCCACTATGAGTTTTTGGTCATGCCCTTTGGCTTGTGTATTGCCCCCTCCACCTTCCAAAGCCTCATGAATCATGTCTTCTGTCCTTTTCTCCATCATTTTGTATTAGTTTTCTTTGATGATATATTAATCTATAGCAAAACCTGGACCGACCATCTTACTCATGTGGATCGAGTTCTCCATCTACTCTCTCAACACCACCTTTTCCTAAAACAGTCTAAATGTGATTTTGGTGCCTCAGAAGTATAATACTTGGGTCATCTGGTTGGTAAGGATGGCATCAGGGTGGATCCAAAAAAGATTGAAGCTATGCAAGACTGGCCGCACCCAAAGACTCTCAAAAGATTGCATGGATTTTTGGGCTTAATAGGGTATTATCGCAAGTTTGTTAAGAATTATGGCAAGATTGCAACACCTCTCACATCTCTCCTCAAAAAGAACTCTTTCACTTGGACTCCAGCCGCTACTCAATCTTTTCAAACCTTGAAGACGACCATGTGCACCACTCCGGTTCTGGCCCTTCCTGATTTCACAAAGACCTTTGTGTTGGAATGTGATGCCTCAGGGAAAGGAATCGGTGATGTCCTTATGCAAGAGGGTCGACCTTTGGCCTTCACCAACATGCAACTATCTGAAAGGAATATGGGCAAACCCATCTATGAAAAGGAAATGTTGGCTATTATACATGCCATTGATCTGTGGTGCCTTTATCTCTTGGGGGAACGTTTCTAAATTAAGACAGACCATCAAAGCCTCAAGTACTTTATGGAACAACGCATTTCCTCCCTGGAGCAACAATAATGGGAGAATAAGCTCTCTAGATATGATTATGAGATCATTTACAAGAAGGGAAAAGACAATGTGGTGGCGGATGCACTGTCCTGAAAATATGAAGAAGAAGGATCCCTTTTTTCTCTTTCCTTCATTGTACCAGATTGGCTCCAAGTTGTGTGCTAGGAATGGCTACAAGATCCCAAAAGTTCGCATCTGATCTAGCAATTGCAGACCAATGCTCCAGCTCCCCCAGGGTACTCTTGGCTCCAGGATGAGCTTTGATACAAAGGCCACTTGTATTTAAGTAAAAAATCAAAGCTTAAATCCATGATACTTTCTGAGCTTCATGCTACACCAACAGCGGGGCACTCCGGGTTCACCAAAACCTATGACAGGGTCAAACGTTCTTTTTTCTGGGATGGTATGAAACATGACATCCATAATTTTGTCACTGAATGTGAGGTGTGTCAATGCAACAAGGGAGAAACAGTCAAATATTCGGGCACACTACAACCGCTTCCGATTCCACCTACTATTTGGAAGGATATCTCTATGGACTTTATTACCGACTTACCCAAATCGGGAAATAAATCAGTCATAATGGTGGTTGTGGATCGCCTTTCCAAGTATGCTCATTTCTGCACTCTTCAACACCCATTTACTACATCCATGGTGGCTCAAAGTTTCATGGACCAGGTCTTCAAGCTTCATGGCATGCCACACTCTATTGTTTTTGTTCGTGACCCAACTTTCATAAGCAATTTTTGGCAATAACTCTTTAAGCTACAGGGCACCCAATTGCATCTAAGCACAACTTATCATCCCCAGATTAATGGTCAAACAGAAGTTGTCAACAAGTGTTTGGAAACATATCTAAGGTGTTTTGCCTCTGAAAAGAAAAATCAGTGGGCTTAATGGTTACGCCTAGCTAAATGGTTGTACAACACTTCCTACCACACAACTACACGCATGACTCCTTTTGAAGCAGTATATGGATAGAAGCCACCTTCAGTTCTCTCATACTTACCGGGTACCTCGAAGGTCCAGGCGGTTGACCAAACACTTACAGTTCGAGAGGATATTCTTCATACCCTTAAAGAGAACTTGGTCATGGCACAAAATTGCATGAAGCAACAAGCATATCAAAGTCACTATGAACGTCAATTTGCAGAAGGGGATCAGGTGTTTCTATGACTGCAACCATATAAGCAAACTTCCCTCAAGGCCGAGCATTGTCAGAAGCTAGCGCCCAAATTTTATGGTCCTTATACAATTCTCAAGCGTGTGGGACAAGTCGCCTATCAATTAGCTCTGACCAGTCAGTCGAAGATACATCCTGTTTTTCATGTTTCATGCTTAAAGAAGGTGATTGGAACTAGGTGCCAAATTCAAACCAACCTTCCCGAGTCAGCTGAATAAGGATCCATTTGGCTACAGCCAGAAGCAGTTTTGGACCAGCGTGAGCGTCGCTTGCGTCAACGAACCATCAAGGAATTGCTAGTCCAGTGGAAATATACAATGCCAACAGATGCCACTTGGGAACCAATTACCATTCTGTAACAGTTTCCACATCTCAAGCCTTGAGGACAAGGTTGTTTTTAAGGGGGCGGACATGTTAGGGTCCTAACCCACACATAGGTAGATCAATATATTCAGATGTAATAAAGGTCAATATTAATAAGGCCTTTCAATAAAATAGAATAAGGCGGATGTAAGAAGACCTAATAGAAGCTTCCGCTTCTAGAAGGATCTTCCTCTAGATGCTTCTCTTGATAGACATATCTAGTATAAATAAGGGTCGAGGGTATGAAAACCCTAGCTTGAAGATTATTGTAATAGAGCGCTTCTCAGCTGGAGGTTTCCCCCTCGAAGAGGCCCGTGAACATTGCTTTCTGAATCAAAGTGCTATTTATGTTATTGTTCTTATATCAGTTCTGTGTTATTGTGGAGATTATGCTGGTTATATTACTGTTATTCTGCCATTTCTAGCATTTTATTTCTATTCTGCATACTTTTTATATATGGTATATTACATTTACCCTCAATTAGTTACTAAGTAATAAAAAATTTTGATGGTCCAAAAGGCATCCAAAGGGGAGGAATGATCCAGGAGGTTCCAGGAATTCTCACAGAGGTCTAGGTGCATCCAGAATGCTCACAGAGGTCTAGAGGGGTTCATAAATGCTCAAAATTCAATCATCCCGAATTCTCTTGAAAACACATCAATGCGTATATCTCAGCGATAAATTTCCAATGGTGTGAAAATCACCTCAAATAGAGTCCGTATGCAAAAGTTATGGTCGGTCAAAGTTCAGGTCAAACTAGGAAAAAAACTCAAAGTCAAAGGGGACAAGGTGCATCGTGTCACCGGTGAAAGGGTGACACATGGAATGATCATATGATTGTATGGTACTGACGTGGCCACAACATAGAGTGCCACATGGCAGATCGTACATTCGACCAAGCAAGTGACTCAACATTCGTTTGGCATAGGTGGACTAATCGTGTGTTGACATGTGGCAAGGATAGACCAATAAGAGGTTGCCACATGGCAGCCTCCCATTGGACATTTATGGATGAGGTTTATCAAAATAATAGGAGTGGACGGGGGTCGAACCCGCGACCTCATACAACCTTATACAAGCCTCCACTACCAATATGCCACACATGTGTTACTTAACCATATATATTGTAAAATGTATTTAAGTTTGGTTACAGGTTTGTTGGCAAAAAAAAGGGTCGAGGGCCCAAGCCCTTGACCCATGGTTTTATTTGGATACAATGTGACTGAAACTAACACCATATTCCACATGGGGGTATTTAAACATTGTTTCCAACCAACATAGATTTATATAGTATGGTTTGTAACAAAACAACTGGTGGTCGGTGGGGCTTGAACCCCCGACCAACCATATACTATTCCAACAACTTAACCATTGCTCCAAAGGTGAGGGGTTTGTTATGGAAGATTTCCAACAAACATTTAAAGCCTGTCTAAAGTTATAGATGGAAGGTTAGGGTCCACGCCCTATTTAATGGGCACGTGGACTGAGACAAGGACACACATAATCGTAGAGTACGATGTCTCGAAGTTTGTGCCTAGAGGGTATGAATACTTGGGGGTTGAACTATAATGCGTGGCATGAGGTTCCATCATGGAATTGTATGAACTTTATACTCATTTTTCTCGAAATTTTGTAAGGAATTCGATGGCATACTCTATTTATGAGTTTGCACAACATGTAAAAAGGTCATTGTAAAACACATGCATTTGATAATTAATAAAGAGATCTCTAATGGAAGAGGACCGGAAGACGTAACCCAAATTGGGTGAACTCTGTTATCAAACTTGTGTATGTGATTTCGATATTTTTGTTTTATTTACACTCAATTAATTGCAAGTTGTTTATCATTAAATTTTATTGGACATATAAGTTATTCTACATGTAATTTGCAACCAATCAAGCTATCATTATTATTTTGAAGATCAAGTAGATGTTTATATGTATTAAAGATTAATTAACATCTAAGAATTTTTTGGATCAATCTTTGCAATTCATTTTCCTGCATAGACATCTCTATTGCATTTTCTTTTCATCCAAGCACATCCACTTCCATATGTAGCCACACATTTCTTTCTTCCTACAAACAAAAAAATAACATATTAATGGAAAACAAAATTCCATCTTCTCTCCCTCCTTTTCTTCATTACATATGACACACCCACATGTGCCTCTATCTTCCACTGCTGTAATTTTACTGCATCTATGTTCTTCCTCATTTTTTTCTTAAATTCAGGTCCACTCAAAAATCTCTAGTCACCATTTGACAACAATGTGCTCACTTCTACCAACATGCTCCTAAAAAAATATGAGCCCAGTCTCCAGTCCAAAAAACCTTTTGAATGTGTTCCTCTTGTAGCCACATTTACTCATTTATAGTGACCATTCCTTCATTCCAATATCACAATCATGGATAATGACCACCACAAATGCCATCTAATGAATCCTCTCATGATCCACAATGCCTCTTTCATCTCAAAATAATAGTCATGGATAATTTCCACCACACTACCATCTATTTCTAGCAACCATTTATCTAAGAGATTTCTTCATTTTTAGCAACAACCTTCTGAACTTTGCTTCATGCAATTTTCTGTTCTTGGCTATCTTTACCCGTTTTAGGCTTCATCCTGACATTTTATACCACTCCATTATCTGCATTCTAACTCTTGGTTTTTTCATCTCCTTGACCTGTTTATCTTCACAAAGAAATCCTTGGGAGCTATTTCGTAGCCCTCAACCATACTACACTTCACAGGCCCTTTCTTCAGCACTACCTCTCATCATTCTTCCTTTAGATACACAAGTTGAAACCACATTCTCCCAGGTCTTCTTGCTTTGCAGTTTCTTCCATCCCAAAGCTGAAACATGCTTTGATATATTCTCACATTCTTTCACCCCAGATTTGAACCATGCTCTGATACCACTTGATGCAATGAACAACCTCTCCCTGCCATCGGAGTCTGTTGCAACGAAACATTCCTTTATTTATGTGTAATTGGAATCACAGTTGCCATAATGCTTCATCCTCATTGTTATATTTTCCGCTGTTTCTATCTAATCATTTCACAACCCCTGGGGTTGTACCTCCGATATCACATATTCATGTTTACTTCCCCGTGGAACCACTAACAGATGCTACAGAATCACCACTCTGTGCTAAGCAGTTTTCGACATATTCAATTGATGAAACTCACCCTCTCCTGCTGCAACACACTTCATGTTGCATCATTCTCTCTTTATGCAACACACTTTCTCTTCTGCAACATGCCTCCTATGGAAAAATTCTTATGCTGCAACACATGTCCTGGTGCAACACATCTTCTATGGTGAGATGTCTTCTGCTGCAACTCGTCTCCTACTATAATATGCCTCTATTGAAATACACATCCCTTTTTTGTAACATGTGTCTTGTTACAGAACACCTCTGTTGTGACAATCCTTTTTTGTGACTCACATCTTGCTACAACACACATACTATTGTTGCAACATGTCTCTGCTACAACATGGCTCCTATTATTATACACCTCTCTTGCAACATGCATTTTCTATGACACACCTTTGTTGTAACATGCTTCCCGTTGTATCTTCCTGTTGCAACACATTCTTTTCGACGTGCCTATTGTTGCAACAAGCCCATGCTGCAACACATATTTTGTTGCGACACATCTACACTTGTGGATGCAACACACCTTCGACCACATACCTTTGGCTACAATATGTCTTTGTTGCAACACATCTCCGGTTATATTATGACTCATGTTACAACCTCCTGCTGCAACACACTTATGTTGTAACACATCTTCTGCTACTACATGTTTTTGCTGCAACCACAACATTCCTACAAGGAACTTGCACATCAATATCATATGGAACTATTCTATATAGAGATAGGCATCACTCATATATTATAAATATGGAATTCAGAAGATAGGTAACACAAAAATCCAACATCCTACAATATTCCATTCACACACATGCCTAGAAAGATTAAATATGTGAAACATTAACTCTTTTATCCATTCATACAGATTACAATACATTGGTTCCATGACTATACATGAGCTTACAATCTTTGTTGGGTTTCCAGGCTGGAGGCCATGGCAACCTCAACCGCTTCTCACTCTCCTATCTTGCGTGATCTCCCTCTTGCCAGCTATGCCAAATCCTTTTGCAATCTATTCAACGATGTGTTTTATTCCTTCTGAAATTGTTCACTTCAATTTCCCCAATGACTCCTCATGCACTTTCATCTTCCAGCTTCTAGTTTGTCCTTTCCTCAATGACTCTTTGCCTCCAGTGCATCCTTCTGGATTTCACTCAACAATGTGCTTGTTCTAAACCGTAACACCCACAACTATAATATGTAGCAATACATTTGTACTCATCATGCACTCACGCTTCTAGTTTATAGTGGCACTTTCTCAATCATCACTTTGATTTGAAACAACCTGTCAATTCCAACAACCTGTCACATTATTCAACGGTTAATCAATGTCGTAACAACTCTGTGATGTCCCTGAAACTTCCTTTGCTCTGTCAATCCATGATGAATGAGATGCTCCTACATCACTGAGTTGGAGCGTTGAGGATCCCTTTAATATAAGATCAATTTTATATGTATTATATACATGACATGACATAATGCATATAGCACATCTGACACATTTCATCCACCTCAAGTTTTTAGAGTAACTACTCTTAGTGAGTTATTTTTTTAACTGAAACTAAAATTTATATTAAAATATAAAAGTTATGTTGAGGTGAACAATGAAGTCAAATAAAGATACAAAATTGGGCTCTTTGCCTACATGGTTTCTTCTTGTTTCTAAAAAACAATATTTAGGCATTTCTAGAGTAAAATTCCAAACAGATTGGCTAACTATCTCCTTAATGAATTGTCCAAGAAAAAATACAACTTTGGAAAATATTTACTGATAAAAGGACTCATTATCTTGAGGTTCTTTCTCTTTGTCTGGAAAAGGAGAGCCATATTCCACCTCCATATGAGCCAAGTCAAAACCCCCACTTTCTACTTTTGAATTTCCTCCATGTTGAGAATTTACCATTGCTTGATTGATTGAGGCTTAGTTGCAACATTGAGGTATAAACAAAGATTGAAGATGTTGGCAGTCAATTTCCAAGATGTCGATTCTCAGTGTCTAGATCATGAGCATGTTTAAGATATTCACCACTGCTTACTCCAATTTCAAAAAATTTACCACAATTTGATGATGTGTATCACTATTGCCTTGTGTAACTTGTTTGTGTCGATAGATCACTTTTTTAATCTCAACCCAATTTAAGTCCATACTTGTCCAAAGATGCAACAGGAAAGAAACCTGCATAACACAAGTCCAAATATTTTTTCCCCTATTCTGACTTAAAGAAAATAGAGAGATAAGAGAAAGCTCCAAAATAAACATACAGAATGAAAACATAGAATAATATTCAAGAACAAACACAGGGAAAGGGAACTTGTAAGCCAGGACCGACCTGGACGAAGCCAAAGAAAGAATCAACATTAAAGGGACATCAATGTCCATCTGAAACCAACAACCCACATCAACAACAAAGGAGGATCCAAACACTGAAGAACACATGACCTCACCTCCCAAAATGTCGATGGAATCCACGACCAAAAATCTCCCGCATTTGAAGTCTCCCTCACACATTTGACATTGATTAACCCACATATCCCCAAAACCATTCATATGTGTGAGCAGTTTGGCCGCCCTACCACTTGACACTACATGCCTCCACTTTTCCATGGACATTAAATATCGATTATGCATATCAATTAAGGTATGGGGAGGAACCCCCTTAACTCATTTTTGATAAAGGTTCTTTCACATAGGTGTGATCCCAATTTACCCCAATAGTCCGCCTTGGAATTGTGCTCACGCTTGATGTGGTATATCACCACCTCTTCAAACATTACAAGGAGGTTTGTAATGCGAGAGATAAGAACGTTGAGTGCATTGCCAATTGCCAATCAATATTTTATTGCTCAAATAACTATCATTGAATACCCAAGAATCATGCAATCCTAGTGATCCTAGACCAAAATAATGATATTTTTTTAATTAATTGTTTCTCTTTATTTTTATTATTTTTAAGAAAATATAATTTTGAAAATGTTATATATATATATTGATGATCGTGTGCAATGTTATTATCTTTTGGGGGGGGGGGACATTACTTTTGGGATATGGTGAAGCATACGCTATTCCATTCAAGCGTGCTTGTCTTGGCTTGGATTCCAAGATTGTGACGATGCCATATTGAAGCCCTTGCTCTAATTATTTATAAGCTTCATGTACAACTCTTTATTAAAGGAATTCAATAACGTTTTTTCACTTTCTTTTACACTTTTTTTTAACTTCACATTGATGAGCTATTGCCATTTTTTTATTTGCAGATGATATTATTCTCATGTGCCAATCAATGAGGGGCATTGACAATTTGACATTTTAGTTTTTTTTCTATAATATTTATTAGGGTTAGATTAAATTTAGGAAAAAAAAGGTTATGATTTTTAATATTTTTAAAAGTGATGCAAGCAAGGTGATTTTTACTTACAAAGTGATAGGGTTGAGGATATATATATATATATATATATATATATATATATATATATATATATATATATATATATCGCCTCAACCCTATCACTTTGTGTGTGTGTGGAGTTTTTTTCTTTAGATTATGTTTTTCTTTATTAATGCCCCCTGGTTGGGACTACACTGAACAAAGGATATGTGGCTCTTATCATACTTGAAAAACAATGTTTTTAGGATATGTGGCTCATTTTGTATCATATTTACAACTTTTTTTATTTTTCACCGCGGGTTGAGTTTACTCATTCATCTCATTTGATTATCATGACAATATGCCCGTCTGTTTGCTTCACGATACTTAGTTAATTCTTGAGAATTCACTTCTCTCTCAACACTTCAATACTTAGCCAATTCAACCTTTATTGCAGAAGCGAAGATCATATCACAATTCTTAAGAAATATTTTTTCCCTCCCCTTCGCCCATCTTCTTTGTGATACTTAGTCATTTTGTGAGATTTTATTGCGGGGTTGTGGGTTCAGAATTACTCCATTATCTCTTCCTTTACATCCATATATTCGTTGCTCCACGATGAATCCTCATTTCTTCTTGTCACATTCTCCGAGTAATATTAAATGAAAATCCTACAGGAAATAACAAGTGGTTAAGTATCAAAGGACCATTATTAATGACGAATTTCTCGAGACAATTCTCAATTAATTCAAATTAAATTTTCCCTAATCATCCTTTCGAAAAAAGAGCTTCAAGGTATATTATGTAAAATATATTTTCTTTTATATTGATGTTCCGAAATACTGTACATAATTCGCCAACTCAAGAATGACGACCAGAAGAAAAGAGAGCTTTTGTGGAGATACTCTTAATACTTTCAGATGAGAAGATCCAAAATTTCACTGGTCTAGAGCATACACATACTATTCTACATTGTTTCTTCGAGGAAGAAATGTTAATGATATTTGGACATTATGAATTGCTAAAGCAGGGTGTGTTCCAGAGGTTTTTGATGTTAAAGATTTCATTTCCTGGTGTATAGATAAATGCAAAAAAAATCAAAAAATTATTCAATTTCAAGGACAATCCCCAATTTATCTGGCACCTTCAACCTTCAAGAAAGTGTTTAGGTTACCATAGCCAACGACGACTTTTAAACTTGATGAAGCCAAAGAGTTCCTGAAGGCTAGAAATGTTGTTTGGGACCTTTTGCAACAATATCTGGAAGATCCGACAACAATGCTAGAATAATTATCAACCATACAGGACAGTCAGTTAAAAAGACCATATCAAGAAATGGCATGGCTCTTTACTATGACTATTGGACAAGAATCAACTACTACAATTCCTTGTTTAGTTTTGTATATTTATATTTTTCTATCCATGAAAAAATGATTTTTGATTGGTCAAAAATTATTTCTGGTGAAATATCTTTCCAATTATCAAATTTCAAGAAGAACTTGAAATTCGACATGTCCGCATATTTAATATTTTCCATCACACACTGTCGTGTATTCAAAGGATTACATTTAGGAAAATAGGTTAGTTGCAGGATAGACCTAGTTCATATATGGTACCCTACTTTATAGAAGCAAAAAACCATGTATTATTTCTATGAAGTGTATGATTCATTCATTTCTTCTTTTAAGAAACTCATGTTTGGACCTGGTACTACAAGACTTTCCATAGAAGTGGCCACTTTTCTAGATAAAAAATGAAGTTTTGAAGTAATGTAAAATTATAGTGTCATAAGGATTTACTTTTCTTGAGAAAACCCAGTTTATCTTCCATTTTATGTACTAAACAAGATATTTGTAATAGAAGTCTGTAGACAGTACAAATTTTGGGCTCATTTATTATACGAAAGGAAGAACAAACAATTCATTTCATTGTCGTGGAAAATTGGTGAAATAACATTAGAAAATGCTTCAAAAATTGATGAGTATGCAGTCTAGTTTGATCAGTACAATTTAAAGGTGGCAAATGAAATTAAAGGGTTCGACACTATTCAATATTTCACGAATCACATGATTTATGTGGGTTTCAGTGTATCCTATGCAAATACCTATTTATTTGGAGAAGAAGAAGATGATGGCAAGAACCATGGAGCTATTCCAGTTGAAGATATTGAAACTATTATTATCACTAATGAAACACATCGACAACATGGAAGGGTTGTAAACGAAAGAAGCACACGGTCTCAAAGTACTTCTCAAAGAAGCAACACACCAAAAAAACCCCTCAACTTGTAAACCAAGAGCAAAAGAAATATTTAACTAAAACATCTGGTGATGGAGATGACCATGATCCTCCTAAAAGGAATCTTGAAAGGCCTCATAAGCTCACAATAAATAGTAAAAGAAAAAGACAGGTGAATCAACATGAAGTAGATGATGTTATACCTGAAGATGAAGATGCCCTTGAGGACATGCACTTGGATGCAAATATAAAACACATATAGTTTATGGACGAAGATCGAAGAATTCAAGAGAGCAAAGAAGTTGCAGTGGAATTGGTGACACAAGAACTAGTCTTCTTTGAAGAAGAATCTTTAACTCTTCATTGTGCTATATTTGATAAAGACACTAGGAAATTAGTCTTTGAAAGAATTAATTCAAAAGGAAAAACAATTCAAGGAAAGACAAATTTAGAATTTAACCTGAACGAAGTCCCACCATCAAGAATTGAGAGGATTCATAGAGCTATAGGTGATGCCTTGAAGTGTCAGTTGATGAGATGGAGGATGAAAATGCTAATTTAAAAGAAAGGATTAAAGAACTGGAGAATGCCCTCATGCCACCACCAATATTTCCTAGTCCGATTTCAATAGTCAAGCCCTGGAAGATCTTTGACGGAACACCAGAGTCAAGCTTGAAATCAAGGGGAACATCAATTTTTCTAATTGCATTTAGAAAATATGTTGGGGAAAATATAAAGAAGAGAATGTCTCTCATTCTAGAGTAATGGGATTTTTCGAGCAACGTTTTTTCTTTGGGTTCCAAAATTACAAATATGAGGCAATATCTTCAAGCAGATTTAGAAAATGATGAGGGTTTCTATAAAGGTGTTGTTACTACATTTGTTTTCAAGGTTTATGGTATGAACAAACTATAAAGAAAAGAATAAGATTTATCATCCCCCACTCACATAAAACAATTAAAATCTTGTTGGATCAAGAGAATAAAGGTTTTAAAAGAAATATTGGTTGATTGTGACACTTCAAGTGTCAAAAAGGGGGAATTATATTTTATGTTGATCGAGCTAGAATTGGTAGGAACCACTGGGGAAGTTCAATATCCAAAATTAATTTTAAATTATATGCTTAAGACAAGAGAGAAAATTGAAGAAAACTTAGAGATATTAAAGGTTGTATCAGCGGAAACGTTTAATAGTATGACCGAGTACACAAAACAAGAAGTCAAAAGTTGGCATGTAAGCTATGTTAATAAAAATAAAGATATTGAAGACATGTTGCGCCAACTTTCAATCGACTTTAGATATTTAGAAAACACATTATTTGATATTAATTATGGCAGGAGATAACTGTCGCACCTATGAGGGAATACAAAAAAAATTGGTTAAAGAAAGCTTTAATCAAAATAATTGAAAAAGATCAAACAGAGACAGTTGGTACCGGTCATGTGAATGCAAACAAAGAGAATACAAAAGAAACATCGACAAACAAATAGAGAGAGAAAGAGAGAGTAAAATGATCACATCCTTCTCAATTCTTTTCTCTTATGGTTCAAGAATCATCCAATTGTGCCTTATCTTTCCTAAGAAAACATAACCTATTTCTAATCGCTTATCTCTGTCTTCTTTCCAGGTTCATCCCTGTTCCACCCTTTCATTTTATGGTCCACGAGAGCCCAATCCCAGTCCATTTTGGAAGAATGCATTTTATTTTCATACTATTAAAGACTATATAAATTTTTGAAAATCCCAGAGAACTATTTTGGGGTTAAACTTTAATGATATCTTGAACTCTGAGTTTTGAACATAAGATATTTAAAGTTTTCCTATCATATTATTTCTCGTTTTGAATGAAAAACTCTTTTAAAGTTCTCTCATTTGTGGGCCTTTATCTTTCTTTCCCATGAATGTGATCGAAATTATGATACGGTGATGGATGTGAGAATCATATTATTTTTCTTTAAGCTCTTATTTATTTCTGTATAATATTTCTTCATATATTGTATTTTAATGAGTGGAGATTCCTAGTCCTCTTCTCATGAATTCTTTTGTGAATATATATTATTTTCAATCTATAATATTTTACATTTTCACTAAGCGATAAATATCGAAGTTTGTTATTCAATATTCTCCCATTTAAATATTTTGGTCCTAAGATATTCAAGATTTATCTTTAAGAAAATACAGAGGAGTACCACCTCTATAAAAACATAGGGGGGTATTTTATCCTCGTGAAGTTGTTGTTTGGACCTTAACAGATTTAAACATCAACAAATTCCTCTTCATATCATTGACCTTGATATTGTAGACCACCCATGCATAAATTTTCAGTTGATTCTCTTGATCTCTTTGAGCGAGATAAACAAGGATATTTATATTAGGATTTATAGAGGCTATTTTCAGTCCAAGTGGTTTGAGCCTACAAATCCACTTTCTTCATACTTTAGCACCACTGATACTTGTAACTCTATCATAGAGATGGGATCATATGAACCTAACATTATAATAGACTCCAATTACCTTGTAGCCTAAGATTCCCTCTCACCTAGCTTAGAGTTTTCTCCCGCTTGTATTGCATTGAGGAAAATCATCATATTCCTCACGAGCACCTTATTTGTTAGATATGGTCCTTAGAGCTTGAAATTAAGAACCATTTTGTATTCATATGCTCTCATGATCCGGATTTATGAGAGGAAAGAAATGAATAAAAGTATGGATACAATAAAATAGAGCTACGAAGAACAATAACATATATACAATGAACAATAACTTCTATTGAATAAATAAAATAGGTTGTAACTGTAAAACTTCAAAACTGAAAAGAACTTGCTCGAATGGTTGTAGCTATCTTTGAGAAGAGATGTGGCTGCTACGTGCATCCGTCTGAGAATAATGATCACAATGAGGCTCTAGATGGCTTTTTAAAATTACTCATGAATGCCAAAACCATAGACATCCAAAAACCTAACCCTAAGAGATGAAACACCAAATGTTGTGTGGGCCTCGATGGGTAAATTGGTACCTCAACTTCCTGGGGTCATAAATTTTTCATACGACCTTCGTTTTAGGCATGTGATAGCCCATTGGAAAGCTATTTTAGAGAGCTACACATTATGTCATCAAACTTTGACTTTGTCCATGGATTGACTATGGAAAGCCAAAAAAACACTATTTAGAGCCCCAAAATGGCTCTGGAAGTACAGAAAGATGTACTGACATGAAAAAATCCAAAATAAGTCAGTTGGAATAGGTGGACGACCACCAATATCCACCTAGATGTTGTGTATGGATTTAGGATATCCCCAAAAGTGCAGAACCCACAATTACAAAGAAATGTCATCATTACAGAGAAACGTGTTGAACTAAAAATTGTCAAGAGGAGCGAGTTGGAATAGGTGGGTAGCCACCAATATCCACCTAGATCGGGCATCCACCCTTAGGAAGAAATGGTATCCATTGTGTTGATTTCCCCCATTAGGTAAGGAAACTTATGTTGAATTTGGCCCCAGGTGAACCACTGGCCTTGGTGCAGGAGCTGCCTTGCCTTGACAACCCGATAAAGATGGATCCTCTACCGGTGAGTTCCCTTGACCTGTGTGTCCACTATATGATCAGTGGATGTATGATCCATGCAGTCAAGGTTGAGATCTATTGGTGTCAATTGTTCTGCGTTCTCTGAGTTGTCCAATAATGGTGGAAAATAAGGTCGGAAGAGGTCCACATTGAACACTGGGTGCAAGCCAAGGAAGGGGGGACTGTTGAGCTCAAAATCATTCTCACCCACAACCTTGGTGATAGTGTAAGGTCCATAGAGAAGTGGATGGAGCTTCCAATGGGGCCCTATAAGGCGTTCGTTTTGAAAATGTAACCATACCTTGTCTCCCACCTGAAAATTTTGGTGTACCTGATGTTGATCATGGTGTTGCTTGTACTTAGCATTAGATTTCTGCAAAATCTCATGGACCTGTTGGCAGATGTGCTGAATTCGCTTAATGAATCCGGTGGCTTTGTCGGCCTCAGATTGAACATGGGAAGGTTTTGTCTGTGTGGTTGCAAGAGGTAGTGCAACATCAATGGGACCCAAGGGTGAGAATCCTAGCCCCACCTGAAATGGGTTATGGTCGGTGGAGCTATGGAGAGCCTTGTTGTAGCTGTGTTGAACATGGGGAAGACTCTCATCCCATGTGCATGGATTCTTAGATTTATACATGCACAATCATCTGATTGGCAACCTTTGCTTGGCCATCGGTTTGAGGGTGGAAGGTAGTGGATTTAGTGAGATTGGTGTCCAACAGTAACCAGAGACTTGACCAAAATGTGGTGAGGAACCTATTTTCTCGATCAGAGATGATGGTTTGTGGTATCCCAAAATGGACCCACACTCGTTCGAAGAAGATATTTGCAGTATCTGCCACTGTGATGCTCTTCTTGTAGTCTGTGAGAATGACCATATTTCAAAATCGATCAACTACCAAAAATATGCAAGCATTTCCTTGCTTGATGGATGGAAGGCCATACTTGTAATCCATCAAGATGGATTCCCAAGGCCTCTCGGGAGTAGGAAGAGGAGTGTATAATCCTTGCTTCTTGATGTTTGGCTTGGAAATAATACAGGCAGTATACGATATGATATACTTGTTGACGTCCTGTTGAAGTTTTGGCCAATAAAAATGTTTTTGTAGAATAACCACAGTTTTATCCATGCCAAAATGTCTTTCCATCCTACCGTAGTGAGCCTCCCAAATCAAATTTGCAAAATCTCTTACAGGAACATAGAGGTGGACCAGATGGCATAATAGTTCATCCTGAATGTGAAAATCAATGACATTCACCTGTGTACCCAAGAGCTGATAGGTGGTGGCGTAGTCAGGATCTCGTTGATAAAGTTGGGGCCACTCATATGCCTCATGCCCACAAGAATGGATCATGGTAGCGAGTGAAGCCACGGGAGGTCAGATGAGGAAGTCAAAGACATGATTTGTGCTCCATGTATTATACTTTATGTTGATATGGAACTACTGCATCTATGTGGACCAATTTTGATAGTGGTCGTTCTACAACTTTCCATGTGTCTTTATGAACCACAAAGGCTTGTGATCAGTGTGGATGATTGTCTTATTTCCCAGAATGCAATGTTTCCATTGATGACATGCTTGCACAATGGAATACATTTCCTTGTCATAGGTGGGGTATTTATAGATGGTATCTAAGAGTGTCTTACTATGGTGTGATATTGGATGACCATGCCGAGCGAGAAATGCACCTACAGTATAGTCAGATGCATCAGTCTCAATCTCAAATGGTTGTTGCGGATTAGGTAAGGAGATTACTGGAGCTGAGCACAAGCGATTCTTCAGATCATCAAATGCTTTTTGTTGTGCCTTCCCCCATGCAAAATTTTTCTTTCCATTTCCCTTGGTCACTTGGTTGAGGGCCCATGCAATATGGGAGAATCCCAACACAAACTGTTGGTAGAAGTTGGAAATTCCCAAGAAATCTCAGAAGCTCAGTTAGTGTGGTCGGGGCTGGCCAAGCATGGATTAATTGGATCGTAGTTGGATCCACATGTATCCCATGCTCATCAACAATGTATGCCAAGTATTGGAACATGTTCATACCAAAGGAGCATTTTTCCAAGTTGGCATATAGCTTGTAACGTTGCAGAGTACTAAAAGCCTATTGAATTTGTTGCATGTTCTCCTCCAAAGTTATGTTGAAGATGAGGATGTCATCCAGATATACCACCACAAAAGAGTTGGTGAAGGGTCTCAATACATCATCCATCAACCTCATGAAAGTTGTTGGTGCATGTGTTAATCCAAAGGGCATGACCAACCATTCGAAGAGACCTTATTTAGATTTGAAAGTTGTTTTCCATACATTATTCGGTTCAATGGGAACCTGGTGGTAGCCAAACTTTAGTTCAATCTCGCTGAAGAAGTTTTCCCCCTTGAGTTGGTTAAGGAGGTCATCAATTTGGGGAATTGGGTACTATTTCCTGACTGTGATTTTGTTTAATTCTTTGTAATCAATGCAGAGCCACCAGGTCCCGTCTATCTTTTGCACCAGTACAATCGGGCTTCCACAAGGGGAGGAGATAGGTTTGATGTGCCCCTTTTGAAGGATATCTTGGATATGATGCTTGATTTTTTCATTTTCCATCAGTGAGCAATGATCGACTGGTCCATTGGGAAGAGGTGCACCGGGGGTTAGATCAATTGGATACTTGACTTGGAAGTGCATTGCTACCCTGATGGGTGAGGAGAAGATGTATCTGTACTCTTCCATGATCCCATCCACTTGCTTATGCTACAAAGAGAGGCTATGTAGAGTTCATGGATGTGGCAGTGACCTTCTACTTATTGTGAGCACAGATCAAAAAGAAGATGAAATTCTCGGTCTATGAAATGACCTTACCTCATTTCTTAGGAGAGATTAAAGAAATAATTGTAGGCAACGCTACCTCTAGTATCCTGTACAATTGTCTACCCAAAGTAATAATAACACTACAGGGTCTAGACTCATACACATCATGTCGCTTCCAAAAATATGGTTGTCCTAAAAGAACATCACAAAATTCAAGGGGAGAAATATGACACAATACCTCGTCTTTGAAGGGCTTGATGTCGTAGGGAAGACGACATTGTTGGTTGATGCATAGATCTCTTCCTTGATGAAGCTAGATGATGGTATAGGGTTGCAGGTGCAGTGTCATCGACAGGTCTAGATGCTTGAAAACCTCTACTGAGATCAGGTTCTTCTGACTGCTAATCTCAACAATTAAATTTAGTGGATCCCCCTTTACCCACATCTGTGAGTGAAAGAGGTGCTCCCCTTCCTGTGGTTATTCTTCTTTGCTTGGTTGGAATTTAGTGGTAGAGATAATGGCATTGGGTTCGATATCGAAAATCCACTTCCCTCCTTTTGGATTTGATTCCGAGTCAGAATCTGCCTCTGACTCGGAAGATTTTAGCTCAACCACCAGTGACTACTTGGAGTGACATTCTTTGTTGTTGTGCCAAGATATTTTATGTTATTCACACCACTTTTCTATGTCCTTCTTCGACTTCTCATTACCCTTCTTGGGTTGTGTCTTGGACTGGTTGTCCTGAGAGTGGCCATATTTCTCTGTCCCTTGTTTTGTGGGTTGGGGCCTTCTTTGTTGTGCTTTGGTTGTGAGGAGTTTTTAGATCAAAACTCTTGACTCTTCTTCTTAAATTTCTTCTCGATCTTGATAACATATCTATAAGCCACACCTAATGATGCAATGTCCAAAAAATACATTTATGTTTGTATGTATCTATGCAGAAAGCCACGATATTTGAGCACCATATGTCATTCAGAGTATTTGATACCCAATTTGGTGCACAGGGTATGGAAAATATTTGTGAAATATGGTATTGTCTGGTCCCTTTCCTGATGCAATGTGGTCCATCTTGTGTACTGGTCCTCGTAGCTTCCAACATGGTAGTATTTTTCTTTAATGGCATCCCTGAAGGAATCCCATGTGGGGGTGACCGCAAATATTTCATATTCCTCTATGGCCCTTTCTCAGAGTAAGTATGCCACTATTCCTTAACATGGGGAATGACCTTGAGGAGTGAAAAAGTAATATTTTCCCTATTGGAAAAATTGTGGACTAAAAAATACCCTTCAAGCAGATTCAACCATTTATCTACAACATCCGCATCTATTAGTCCTTAAAATAATGGAATATCAAAATTTACTTGTACCTTGAAGGGGGTTGCATGGCCTCTTGATGAATATGCGTCACATGTGGGAAGTCGATGAAGGATATTTCCAAAGTTTTCCATCATTTCATTCCTTTTTCGCAAAAGGGCTTCCTCGAGCAACAATTTAAAAGGATCTCTTGCTCCATCATCTTTCTTCTCATCCCCCATGAGTTGTTGTCGGGCTTGTCGCGATCAATCTTGCAAAGGCTCGACTGGTTCGAGTCCAAACTTCTTGTACCTAGATCTTGTCGGGGACATGCATGAAGAAATATAAATGAATATTAGTGATTCGTAAATGATCTTTAAAGAATTGGTTAAGTTGCAAGCATGTGTTCAATTACCATTTAGGAATTAAGGAAACAAGAAGAACTTAATGAGAGAATATTGCATCCATCATAAAGAAATGTAGATCATAATATAAACATAAATAACATCAAACCATAACATCAAGGTTGTTAACAGAGTTCGACAAGATTGCCTACATCTCTGGGCCTTTGTCTTAGTGGGGGAGGCTTTCTTATTTATCTTCATTGCTTCAAAAGTACATAAAACATGTATCCAAAGGATTAAAAACTAGTTTGGTTGTGTTCTAATCGACCTCAAGAATCCAACACAACTAACGACACTGAAAAAGGTTGAGCGTAGCTCTCGGAATTAGCCTCCAAAATTCGCTTTGTCAATGGCTTCCCTGCATAAAGATGGCTTCAAGCTTGACAAACTCATCATCATTATGCAATCATGAACCCTCCTGATCTGTCAAAAACCTTTGATTTATATAGGATTTGAGTTGGTGATCCTATCCCAACTTCCTCCCAAGATCTGGCCTAAAAAAGGGTTCCAGATCTTCAGTTTTGGGCAAAAATCTCTCAAAATCAGCATAATATCAACAAAAAATCATATTATATAGTTTGAAAACCCAAATTTGTGATAAATGTTGGGTGCAACCCCCTTTCTTTGGGTCCCTGGGCATATGGGGCACTGCCATATGGCCCTAGGCTGAGTACTGGCATGTTGGCCCCTTATCTTCCGGTCCTGGTCATGTGTGAATGACCCATGTGGCCATGGCCTTATCTCTACGTGCACCCAAACTTTGATCCTAGTCTATAGCCCTGGTCATGTGGGGCGCCATCTGGCCTCGCACTGGCCCCCGCTAAACGGGGCTAGCCCTAAAATTATGCACCATCACAAATTAACTGGATTAGTTGCCATTTGGTTTAACAAGTGGTATGTGCGCCCTTCCGGTTAGCCCAATTTTGTTAGTCCATTGACCATGCCCGGAGGTCGGGGTTCAAGTCCCCTGGAGGTGGAACAATTTTTTTACCCAACCAATATTGGAAAAATATGGGGTGCTACGTGGTGCCCTCTGATTGGGCCATGTGTCACCGTATGGTTCTCCCGTACGGTCCAGTCATCACATAGTCAAAAACCCAGTCAGCATGCACAGTCAACTTCCATGTCATCTGCCACATCACTTCCTTACAACCACATGTCATGCCACGTCAACATTCGTATTGCCAAGTCACCTTCCTTGTTTGCTGCCACGTCAGCATCCGTACTACCCAATCACCCTTCCATGTCAACATCCATACATCCACCTGTCATCCGTACTACCACATGTTGGCCTATCATTAGGACATGTCATCATTCTGTACAACCACGTGTCACATCTGTACAATGCCATGTGGCAGTTTTCGATTGTTCCACATAAGCCCCTCAAAACACCAAAAATGAGTGACACATGTCACCTCCTTGTGATGCCACGTGCCTTGATGATGTCATCATGACGTCACCTATTGTATTGATGACGTCTGTAGTATGACCTATTGACTTTGACCAATTGACTTCTTTGCATGTTTGGGAAATCGATCAAAATGTGATATCTTTCGCATATAGTGTCCATTTTTCGGAAAAAAATATATGGTTGGAATCGGCATGATGAGCCCAACGCAATGGCATTGGGTTCATCTGATTCTAAGAACTTTTATTTTTAGGCCTTCCTGGATCCATTTTGGATCATGCCTCCCCACTAAGACCTTTTGGTCCTCCAAAAGGGTATTAACCAATCATTAAGTGAGGGATAGGCCACCCCACTTGTCCTTTGTCTTTAAACTTTGTCCTATGCACCAGTCACAACATAATCAATTGCAAAACAACCATGAAAATTGAAGGCATATTGTTAGCCACTTGAACTCATTCACATCTTACTAAAGCCACTACCATCCATGTTGAAAAAATTAGCAGTGATAACATCAGAAATATGACTGCAAATGAACTAATATGTTTGATTTGCTTGCAAGACATTAGCTTATATTGAAGCAAAGTATGATTGAATTTCCATTCTATCACCATCTCATGTTCATGCTTAATATCAATTTCTTTACTTGGCACAATTATAGGTGGGTTTCTTGCATAAGCTGCCTTCCTTAATTGTTCCATTGTTTGAAGAGATTGATTTTCTTTTATGTGATGAGCATGTACAACATATTCATTGCCTTCTTTAGTTAAGTGATATTGATTATGTTCCCTGTAGAAGATTGTTTTGCGGTCATACAAATAAGGGCTACCTAAGACCATTTCACATTCATTGTGTGGCACCACATCACACGTTACCTTATCAACAAACTTTGTTGAAATTGCAAATTTTAAAGTGCATTGCTTTGTTATGTGCAATTTATGATTGTTGCTTATCCATTTAAGTGAGTAAGGTTTATGATGTAGCTTAGTTGTCAATCGCAATTGTTTAACCACTTCCTCTGAAATCAAGTTAGATTGAGATCCACTAGATTCTATCAATGTGTCGATCTTAGTATGTTTCATTATGAACCTTATGTGAAACAATTTACTTATAGAATCATATCCATCACCAATTTTACTTGTCAAGCCAACTGCTGTGATTTTAGTCTCATCACCTGAATCATATCCCAAGTCTGTTGGTTGTGTTGTTGTTGCAACTGTTTGCCTCCCTTTCCTTTATTTGAACCATTTCAGTCTCTTCTCTAGATGCAATTGTCAACAATGGTCATCATCATGCACTTGTTTCTTGCAATGCTTGCAAGAGAGCTTCTCTTCCTTCCTTGTCTCTGAATTTTCTTTCTTTCCTTGAAGATGATTCCCCTGATACACCAACTCTTGTTTTCCCTGCTTCAATGTATGTTGCTTGAACATAAACTTCGTCAATATTAGTAGGTCCAAACATAAATACAGTGTTACGAATATGTGCAGGTAAATATCCTATATACTTCATAAGAGTTTCTTGTGTATGTAATGGAATATTTAACATTAATGCCATCTTACGAAATTCATCTATGTATTCTTGCATTGTTTTCCCTTTTCTTAGTTTAAGACTTTTCCATTCAATTAAATTTTTCTCCTTATAACCCAAAGAATAAAATTTATTTCTAAGTGCAAAAACAAAATCTTGCCATGATGGAAATACATTACCAACTTGATGCGTACCATGTTGCAACTTACTTTGCCACTAGATGAGTGTTTTTACTGCAAGACAAAGCGATGCCAATTTGATTTGGGTTTCCTCATCTTTTATTTGTTGCACACTGCAATAAAATTCCATCTATCTGACCCAGGTATCAAGCCTCTCAGCATTGACTTCACCATCATACATGGGCAATTCAAATTTCACATCAAGATTAAGTAGAGGCATATCATGTTTATGTTTATGGGAATGTTTTCTTGCGGTAGAAGTTTCACTTGTACTTAAAGAAGAAGAAGATGATGGAGATGAAGGATTTGAAGGAGGAGGTTTAGGAGGATCCTCTCCTTGTTCATGTTTTCCTTGTTTTGAATATTCCCCTTGGAAATCCTCTTCCATTCCAAGTAATCCTCATATAATACCTTTACCATCTCAGACATGGCGAATACATTCTTTTGCAACTCTATCTCGTTCTGAGACATTCCTTCTTCCAATGCCATCTTCTCACTTTGATAAGTCCTCTTTCTTGATCCAATCTCTGGATCTCCTTCCATAAGCTCACCTTCACCATGACTCAACTTTTCCTTGGTAATCATGCAAACTGAAACAACCAATTGTCAACCTGCTCTAATACCACTTGATCCATAAATGATCTTTAAAGACTTGGTTAAGTTTCAAGCATGTGTTCAATTACCATTTAGGAATTAAATAAAGAAGAATAACTTAATGAGAGAGTATTGCAGCCATCATAAATAAATGTAGATCATAATATAAGCATAAACAACAACAAAACATAACAACAATATTGTTAACGGAGTTTGGCAAGATTGCTTACGTCTTCGGGCCTTTGTCTCAATGGGGGAGGCTTTCTTATTTATCTTAAATGCTTCAAACGTACATCAGAAATGTATCAAAAGGATTACAAACTGGTCTGGTTGTGTTCTTCTCGAGCTCAATAATCCAACACAACTGAAAACACTAAAAAAGGTTGATCTTAGCTCCTGGAATTGACCTCCAAAATTCACTTCCTCAATGGATTACCTGCATAAAGATGGCTTCAAGCTTCACAAAATCATCATCATTCTGCAATTCTGAACCCTCTTGATCTATCAAAAACCTTTGATTTATATAGGATTTGAGTTGGTGATTATATCCCAACTTCCTCCCAAGATCTGGCCTCAAAAAGGGCTCCATATCCTTAATTTTGGGAAAAAATCTCCCAAAATCAACGTAATATCAACAAAAAATCATATTATATAGTTTGGAAACCCAAATTTAGGATAAATTTTTTGCGCAACCCCCTTTCTTTGGGCCCCTGGGCATATGGAGCACTGCCATATGGCCCTGGGTTGAGTGCTAGTGCACTGGCCCCTTATCTTTCGGTCCTGGTCATGTGTGAATGGCCCATGTGGCCATAGCCTTAACTCTCCACGTGCCCAAACTTTCCTCCTGGTCGCATGAGGCACCATGTGGCCTTGCGTTGGGCCCCGCCAACCAAGGCTAGCCCTAAAACTGTGCACCATCACAATTTAACTGGATTAGTTTCCATTTGTTTTAACATGTGGTATGTGCACCCTTCCGGTTAGCCCAATTTTGTTAGTCCATTGATCATGCCCGAAGGTCAGGGTTCAAGTCTCCTGGAGGTTGAGCAATTTTTTTACCCAGCCAATATTGGAAAAATATGGGGTGCCATGTGGTGCCCTATGATTGAGCCATGTGTCAACCTATGGTTCACCCATACAGTCCAGTCACCACAAAGTCAACAACCTAGTCAACATGCACAGTCAGTTGCCACGTCAGTTGTCCCGTCACTATCGTACAACCCCCTATTGTGCCACATCAACATTTGTATTGCCAAGTCACCTACCCAGTCAATTTCCACATCAACATCTGTACTTTCCAGTCACCCTACGACGTCAGCATCCGTACATCCACCTGTCATCCATATTTCCACGTGTTGGCATGTCATTGGGCCACGTCAACATTCCGTACAACCACGTGTCGCGTTTGTACAGTGCCACGTGTCATTTTTTTGATTGGTCCACATAATCCCTTGAAAACGCCAAAAACGAGTGAGACATCTCACCTCCTCGTGCTGCCACATGTCATGTTGACATCACCTTTCATACTGCTGATGTCAATAGTATGACCTATTGACTTTGACCAGTTGACTTTTTTGCCTGTTTGGGAAATCGATTAGAAAGCGATATAATTTTCATACAGTGTCCATTTTTAGAAATAATTATATGGATGGAATCGACGCGACGATCCTGACACAATGTCGTTGGTTTCGTCTGATTCCGATAAATTTGATTTTTAGGCCTTCCTGGATCCATTTTGGATCAAGAAAATTTCTTTGATATCACTGAGCCAGATTTATGAGCGGAAAGAAATGAATAACAGACTGAATACAATAACAAAGATCTATGAGAACAACAACATATATCTAATGAACAATAACTTTTTTTGAATAAATAAAATAGGCTGAAACTGTAAAATTGCATAACTAAAAACAACTTGCTCGAATGGTGGTATCTATCTCTGAGAAGAGATGTGGCTGCTACGTGCATCTGTCTTAGAATAATGATTACAATGAGGCTCCAGAGGCCTTTTTAACATTACTCATAAATTCCAAAATCCTAGACATCCAAAAACCTAACCCTAGGAGATGAAACACCAAAATTTATGTGGGCCCCGATGTGTAAGTTGGTACCTCAACTTCCCAGGGTCCTAACTTTTGCATACGACCTCTGTTTTAGGCGTGTGATATCCCGTTGGAAAGGTATTTTTGAGAAATACACATTATGTTGTCAAACTCTAACTCTGTTTATAGTTTGACTGTGGCAAGCCAAAAAAACACTTTTTAGGCCCCAAAACGGTCCTGGAAGTACAAAAATATGTATTGACATGAAAACTTCCCAAATAAGCCAGTTGGAATAGGTAGGCAACCACCAATATCCACCTGGATGCTATGTAGGGCTTTGGGATAGCCCCAAAAGTGCAGAACCCACAATTACAAAGAAATGTCGTAATTACAAAGAAAAGTGTTAAACTAAAAAATGTCAAGAGGAGCCAGTTGGAATATGTGAATGGCCAACGATATCCACTTGGATCAGCTCACTACCACAATATGAAAAGATGGTTTTTTGGTCTCTTCAAATATTTACTTGGTTCCCTCCATGGAATTGTGGCTTATGAGGGATGAAGATGCTTATCTCGCTTCCTTCGAGAGATGTTAGATCTTTGTCCACAAATTACTAGAGGAAATCTCCCCACACATACGTGTGTTAGGTTGATTACATATTACTTCTAACCATTAAAAAATAGTAGGAAGAGGTTGCCTCATGGCTAGCTTCCAAGCTCACATGATAGATCTCCTAGGCATCATAGATCTAGTGACTCCAATGGCTTCATGCCCCTCACAAATTTATTTGTGCCCTTTATTGTTAGAAATTCTTCTCGAGAAAAACATATCTCTACCATGAAACCCTCTTATTATTAAGCTTCTTCATTGTTGCTATCTCATTGAGTTGGTGCTTTCCAATTATCTTTTCATTTTCCTACTTTTAGATTCTTTTTTCTTACTTTTAAGTATTACCTAGGTTGTGTTTATGTAGGTTTATGCTTTTACAAGAATTTTTATTGCTTGGGTATCGATAGTTCCACTAATAATGAAAAAACTTATGGGAAGGCACATTGGTATTAAGGATGAAAGAGAAAAGCCATGGTCCTTTATAGCAATTATGAAGAATATTAAGAAAATATGACAACTTGTAACAATTATATATAATTTATTGATAGGATATTTGCAAGCCATGGTAATTAAGAAGAATTTTTATTACTTATTTCCACTAATAATGAAAAAAATTATGGGGAAAGCACATTTGTATTAAGGATGAAACAGAGAAGTCATGGTCCTTTATAGAAATTATGAAGAATATTAAGAAAATATGACAACTTGTAACAATTATATATAGTTTATTGATAAGATATTTGCAAGCCTTGATAATTAAGAAAGCCATGGTAATTAAGATGAAGAAATTTGACAATTTATAAAAAAACAAATAATTTTTTAATAAAATATTTGTAGTGATTATATATATATATATTCGATTTGTTGCAAGCAAGTATATTTATAATTATGAAAAACCTTATAAAGAGGCAATAACTTATAACAATTATATAGTTTATCGACAATATGTTTAAAATTCATGAAAATTATGAACATTAATAAATTTGATAACTACCTTTAATAACCAAATAGTATTATAGTTTTTGAATGAGATATTTTGGTGATTATATATGATTTTAGTGTAATAATATATAAGTTTTATTAATTTTTTTATTAATAGATGGTTAGATGGTATTTGTTATTAATAAAATAGTTGATTTGTTTTAACGTAAATATGTTTTTTAATTTGACATTTTTTTCTTTCTTGATAAAAATATATTGTATAAAAACAATAATCAAATTAAGAAACATATATTTTGGAATGACATTTGATTACTTTTAAGACTCTACAATTTCTTCTATTTTCTAAATTTTTAAAATTGCAATTGAATAAACTATGATAAATACAGTAATTGCATTATTATGAACTATGCATAATTATGATTATAATTGTAAGAATATCTCAAAGAAACAAAATATATTGTATAAAAACAATAATCAAGAAACATATATTTTGGAATGACATTTGATTACTTTTAAGACTCTACAATTTCTTCTATTTTCTAAATTTTTAAAATTGCAATTGAATAAACTATGATAAAAACAGTAATTGCATTATTATGAACTATGCATAATTATAATTGTAAGAATATCTCAAAGAAAGGTGAGTCCTCTAGTTTTTATAAATACAATTCTTACAATGTTATAATTTTTAAATTTAATTAGTTTTTATACATATAATTATTTTTAAGATATAATTATTTTTAAGATAGGTTAAAAATATAAAAAATGTTTTTTTTCATTACTATTAAAAAAGAAAGTTGTAGTTGTATCATCTAGTTTGATAGATATAAATTAAAAGAGAGCAATATCATCCATCTACTTCCAAAAATGAAATTATCAAAAAAAAAAAAAAAATCTTATCTATTTTATTATCAAAATTTTAAAACTATTGATAATTAATTAGTTTGTGTAAAGCTTTACAAACTAACGAAGCGACAAAATTGTCTCACATTTTGGTTACAATACTTGGGATGGGAATTCTTCTAAATTCCAACCATAGAAGACAAAATGGAATCGTCTTGATTTCCAGTCATCTTCTTTATGGAGGCACATATCATTGAATAAAAGTGACACATTCATTGTTAGGAGAGATCTTATTTCTTCAAATACTAAAAAGAGACATTGCTCAAGAAAAGAAAGTAGAGGAGAGGCTAGTCTCTCTTGGTCTTTTAAAGAAGGTGATGTCCTGTGGATTTTGAAGAAAGATTATATTTCTATGGTGAAGGGTGTTATATTGGGTGTGAAGGCACCTTCTTTATAGGTCGACTCTACAACGTTGCTTCACTGTAGAAGGGCATTTGCTTCATGACTTTCTTTTCAAAAAGCACAACCCTTTGAACGATTCAACAATTGTGGTAGGAGGTCATCATCAAAATAGTGGACCAATTCTTAAGTAAGATATTTAAATTACTTGCAATATCTTTATGGTTCTGACTAACCACACTAATATAAAATCCTCCCTTAAATTACTTCAACATTCTTGCTCATCCCTTTATGAGTATGGTAGTGAGTTAAATCGATTTGAGGGAAATAAATCTTAATTAAGATACTTGAAGCATACACCTCATTTCCACCTCTTTTGTTGGTGTTATCCCCTATGATTTACAATGATTGTTATGATGTCGAGAGTGGAATCATACCAACATAGATCCATCTTACCCCTAGATATATCAAGCACCCAAAGGGATCAAATCTCTCGAGGTGAAAACCTTTTCTAGATTGCAAAACTTGAGGAAAGGTTAAATGTTTGCACCTCGAGATATTTGATCCCTCTCGACGCTTGATAAATCTAAGGTTCATATGGATCTATGTTGGTTCCAGTCGTGGGTGGTTACACAAACTTTGTAGATCAACAAAAATATGTATATCTATATGTCCAAGATTAATGTAATCATTTGAAATTTATTCAGTTACATCAGTTTGTTGAGAATATAGAGAGTATGAATCAAAATTTTAGTTAATGAGTTACATGAGGAGTATGGAATATAAAAAATAACAATGTAAAATGGTGAAAAATGAAAAATGTGATAATAATAATAATATAGTAAATTACAAATAATTATTACATAGTGATCAATATCAATATTTTTATACTTTTTTAGGTTGAGTATGTTTTTCACATTTTATATATCTTAATATTACAATTGTTTTAATGTGAAAATACTAATAGATAAATCACACATAACCAAACAAAGTACATGAATTCAACTTATAATATTTGTTGTGAAATTTGTTTTCATTATATTATTGCTAAATTCATTTCACTTGATGATTTGTTGTATCTGACAGTTGAAGTCAATATAGAGGATTGATTTCCTTTGTATCATTTCTTCAATTAATTAATGCAATGAATAATTTTTCATAGTATTATCACTGAAATCAATGCATCGTATTGTTTTATGTTATATCATTATCATTGAAATCAATGCACCCTATTTTTTTTTATATTGTATCATGTTTAAAATGAATACAAATACTTGATTATGTAAATCATTTTTTTATTGTATCATCACTTAAATCAAAGCATGTTTTTTTGCATTAAATGAATGCAACTAATTGTTATAAACTGTAGAGCACAACTAATATGGCATTGTCTAAACATTCAACCTTTTGAACTTTTTCACTAGAATTTGGCAAAACAAATCTTAGTGAAATGACCATTTTTTGTTGTTTAAATTGCAATTTTTAATTCATAAATGGATTCACCACCCTGAAAAACCCTCAGGGCACTTGACTTATATAGACTCAATCACTCAAATTTGGAGTTACAACAATTTTTGGCCATATTTTGGGTAAAATTGATCACAAAATATGCCTGTAAAAATGCCAAAAAGTCGAACATTTAGACTACGTGCAACTAAGATAGTTCCCTTCAAACTTTCTCCAAGAATATCTCAAAGAGCATAGATTATTCTTTTAGGAGGGACATGTGTCATTTCTTCAATTGATTAATGCACTAAATCATTTTTCATAGTATTATCACTTAAATCAATGCACCTTATCATTTTAGGTTATATCATTATCATTGAAATCAATGCACCCTATTGTTTTATGTTATATCACTATCAATGAAATCAATGCACCTTATTGATTCAATCCTCTGAAAAAGTATTTGAAAATCGAAAAGGATTTCCTCTACTACGACTAATTTAACGCTCCATTGAATTTATGACAGGTCCTTGCCAAAGTACATAACTTATTGACTCAAACCAAATGAAAATATAGAAATTGAAAGGTATATCAATAAATTTCTATAATGGGGTCATATTTAGGGAAGCACCTTCAACTTATAACATCTGTTTTGGAATTTGTTTTCACGTTAAATTCATTTCATTTGACGATTTGTTGTATCTCAGCGTTGAAATCAATATAGAGGATTAATTTCCTTTGTATCTGAGTCATTTTACATAGCATTATCACTAAAATCTATGCACCTTATTGTTTTGTGTTATATTATTATCACTTAAATCAATGCACCTTATTGTTTTATGTTATATCATTATTAAAAGGAATACACTTACTTGATTATGATAAATCATTTTTTATTGTATAATCACTTAAATCAATGCATATTTTTTTGCATTAAATCAATGCATATTTTTTTGCATTAAATCAATGCAACTAATTTTTCTAAATCACAGAGCACAACTAAGATAGTTCCATTAAGACTTTCTCCAATAATATCTCAGAGAACACAACTAGGATAGTTCACTTAATATTTAATGCTATTGTTTTCAGCACAAAGTTTTTTATTTACTCAATATTATATTATTCTTTTAGGAGGGACATGTGTCAACTCCCATTGAGTAGGCCTTTTACATTTTATATATCTTAATATTATAAATTTTTTAATGTGCAAATATTAATAGATAAATCACACATAATATGCAAATACTATGTTATTGTTCAATTCATTCCACTTGATGATTTGTTGTATCTCACAATTGAAATCAATATAGAGGATTAATTTTCTTCATATCATTTTTTCAATTAATTGATGCACTAAATCATTTTTCATAGTGTTATCACTGAAATCAATGCACCTTGTTTTTTTATGTTATATCATTATCATTGAAATCAATTCACCCTATTGTTTTGTGTTGAATCATTGTTAAAGGATTAATTTTCTTCATATCATTTTTTCAATTAATTGATGCACTAAATCATTTTTCATAGTGTTATCACTGAAATCAATGCACCTTGTTTTTTTTATGTTATATCATTATCATTGAAATCAATTCACCCTATTGTTTTGTGTTGAATCATTGTTAAAATCAATACAACTACTTGATTATGTAAATCATTTTTTATAACTCTGGAATATGGATGTAACTGGGAACATCATTTTTAGTTTCATTTTTCATAGTATTATCAATATAGAGGATTAATTTCCTTCGTATAATTTATTCAATTAATTAATGCACTGAATCAATTTTCGTAGTATTATCACTGAAATCAATGCACCATATTGTTTTATGTTATATTATTATTGAAATGAATACATCTAGTTGATTATGCTAAATCATTTTTTGTTGTATAATCATTTAAATCAATGCATATTTTATTGCATTAAATAAATTCAACTAATTTCTCTAAATCATTTACCATTGTGTTTATTTACTTTGTATCATTTCTTCTATTAATTAATACACTAATAATTTTTCATAGCACTAAATAGTTTATAGTAATAGTAAAAAGTAAATGCTAAATTAATAGTAAATATACTAAAGCAATATAAGTAAAAATAATTGTAAATATAAATAGTAAATGCTAAAGTAATAGTAATATACTAAAGTTGTTGGAATATTCACTAATACTCAGAGGGGGGTGAATCAATATTAGGCATTTTTTACCACTTTTAATCACAATATGCAAGTATTTAAGATCACAACAATTTATCACTTATTATTTCATTCAAGATACTATAAACATATAACCACAAATACACAGTACACAAGAATTTTACATGGAAACCCAAATGGGAGAAAACCATGGAATGATTTCTTATATATTAGAAGATTATATTCATAGGAAGCACCAACTTCCAAAATTCTCCAGCACCAATTGGAAGGAGGCACCAACCCCTTGTTTACAGGATCCAACCTGAAGGAAGGTACAACTACCTGTATTCTCCAGTTCCAACTGGAAGGAGGCTCCAACCCCCCAGTTTATAGGCTCAAACATGAAGGAAGCTACAACTCCATTTCCTTACCCCTTCCTTCCTCCCTTAAATATTAATAAGAGAACCAACCTTTCAATGTTGTTTTCACTTATATAAATATATAATCATCATCAAAACCAATCAAACCACATAACACTCATGCCAATATCACCAAGAATATCCCCCAAATAATATACCCAATATCACCAAGATATGCAAAAAACCATGTGCCAAAACCTCCAAGACATGCCTCAAGCATGTGCCAAAACCTCCAAGACATGCCTTAACACATATGCCAAAATATCCAAGATGTCCCTCAACTATGTGCCAACACCTTCAATATATGCCTCAAGCATATGCCATAACCTCCAAAATACAAGCCTCCAAATATATAGAGTAACATACCCTTCAAGATGTGAACCACCTGGTGCATGTGATATCATATATTTAGACCTTCCTCAACTTCATCATTAAGAAGAATACCTTCCTCAAAACTTTCCTCATCCTCACAGGACTGTACCAAGCAACAGACGAGGCCTCACGTGATGATACTAGGACAACCAGCGGGGGCCTCGTGGGACACCCTATGCTTGACCCATTGGGGTCTACTCAATTAGGGTTTTCTGAAAACCCTTCTCTAATCCGTGGCTCCGAGAACTCTCTCCTTTTCACAACTCTACTACTTCTCCTTCGCTAAAAAATTACATCCTTGATTGGTGATAATGAGAGGCTCTTTGATGTATATTTATACCCTTACAAGTAACTTATTTACTTGATTTTTGAGCCAATCTATAACTTCTTGTTTGCAACAACTTTTCTCCTTTTACTTGATTTTGGGGCCAACTTATAACTTCTTGACCTTAGATCTAGGGCTTGTTGACCATAATTCAGGGATTCATCTTTAAGAGGACATAACTTATCAATTGTGAGGAACCACATGGTGTGATATCCATCGTTGGAAATGGCATGTCAAAGACTATCTATTTGTGGGGTTTTTGCATGTAATTATGATGTCCTTCATACTCTTTTTCTTCAAATAACTTCGGTCTTCATGACCACACCTTCAGGGATTATTAACCACTTAACCATATTTCCAGGTATTTTTGTAGAATTCTTCAAAGCATCTTCCCATGAGGGCCATACTTAAAGCTACACCATAAAGGGACCACTTTGGAGACTTCTTCAATTACACCCATCACTTGTAGAGGCTTCTGTACTTCTTCTAGGGTTGATATAAATGTCAACCAATTTTCCAAAAATATCCCCCTTTGGCATTGATGAAAACACTCATACTCCCCCTATCTTCATGCTTTACTCCCCCTGTCTTCATGCTTATGATATTTCTCTCTTTATTTTGTTCTTTCTCCC
>ML800620.1:189572-201637 GCA_009831015.1 Picea engelmannii
GAACGAAATGCTAGAAATAACAGAATAACAGTAAAATATCCAGCATAAGCTTCACAATACATAGAAATGATATACGAAATAGCACTTGAACAGAAATAGCACTTGATTCAGATAGCAATGTTCACAGGCCTCTTCGAGGGGGCAACCTCCAATCGAGCAGCTCTCTGTTGCAATAATATCCAAGCTAGGGTTCTCATACCCTCGACTCCTATTTATACGAAAAAGAAGCATCTAGAGGAAGATCCTTCTAGAAGCGGAAGCTTCTATTAGGTCTTCTTACATCCGCCTTATTCTATTTTATTGAAAGGTCTTATTAATATTGACCTTTATTACATCCGAATACATTAATCTACCTATGTGCGGGTTAGGACCTTAACATAGTATTTGGAGGCTTAACCACCATGGAGAGGATCTCTCATCATATCTACTAAAAAAAGGATCTCTAATATATTTAGGGAGAAAATATTTCTTAAGGATTTTAGGGAGGAAATATTTCTCAAGGATTTTAAGGAGGAAATATTTCAACCATCCGTGAGATCCTCCACCTTCCCTAAAAAATAGGAAACCAAATGTGAGGTGGATTAGCACACTTAATTACTCTCTTTTTCATGAATATTAATAATAATTCATGTGCACTTGATTCTCACACTTAATTAATTTCTTTTTCATGAATATTAATAATAATTCATGTGCACTTGGTATTTTGGCCTTTATGTAATATATCCCTCCTCTAGATTAACTAGGGATTGTGACATAGGTTATTCCATGGTGTCAAGGTGTATGAGACACTTATATGACACTTTATGACACTTAGGATGAGGTACCTAGGTGTGCAAATTTCATGTGTAACAAAATGCCCCCTAAAGTGTGAGGTTAGAAGAGGGAATGATGTCCGAAACACTTTACAAATCTTTAATGAAAGGGTTTGGAGTTGGAGAACCTGGAAGAAGATGAAAATAACTGTCAAACAATATTAATATATGTTCCATCTCTGAGGCAGACATACCTATGCTCGGAATATGAGATGACTCAAAGCACGGTCGCCGACCAATACACTGTGGATCCATGAAAAATATTGACTAAGGATATGGCCACCAAAGATAAAATGTGGATCCATACCTCCATGACATCAACTGATCGTAGCCACAAAAAATACATAGTGGAGCTACGAGATGATAAAACATAGCCACAAACCAATACAATCTTGATCTATATGATAGTATATATATCAACATGCTAAAATGATCTCCTTCGCAACCTGGGCAAAGCAGATAACATAGTGAATGCTCAACCCAGGATCTTCATCCCAATCACAATGTTGTACAAATCTAGCCATGTGAATAGATGTTTTGATGTCGAACATGGTAGAAACCACTTGATTACCAGTCATTGAGGTAAACCGTTAACGAGTGCAAGGGAAATCACCAGTGATGTCAATGACTCCCAAGGTACCCTAGTACATTCCAACGAATGTGAATAAATGAGACGAAGTCGAACATTCGTGGAATCATTCGATCAAAGGTCAATGATGAAAACCTATGGTTGAAGGCGAGGGGGCATTCCATTGAGGCATGCAGGTCCCAAGGTACTAACTGGTTTCTAAGTCTAATTCCTGGATGATGTGTTAAAGTCGATAGGAAGGACTCATCAAAGGAGGGCCTTGATGTATCTCCCATCATCGACACAAAATTGACATAGGAAAGTGATGTAATATGGTGAATCAAATGAGTATGGACTGACACATGAAATGGAAATTGGAAATAGTGCAGATGGATGGTTTGAAGTGAAAATTCCCTTGGAATTGATGAGGCATGGCAACTGACTTGGCAACATTGACTCGATGAGTACCAAAATGTAATGTGATGACAATGAGAACACTCTTTGACTAGACAAAAAAGTATGGTGACACATGGAATTGGTATGAATCAGAGACAAGCATATTACCCAACTATAATATGAGACGCAAATAGGTGCCATGTTCAAGGGTGACAAAAGCTGCCATAAAGAATTCTAAAAAAATTGACCCAATTCCTTCATTTTTTCCCCCACCCAGATATATGAGTACCTCTTTTTAATTTAACGAGCTTGAGGAGGATAACACATGCTTGATATAACTCACCTTAGGTAAGTCCCTCTTCCTTTGTTTAATGAACTAGAAGAAGTAAGGGTTCGTTCCCATATGGGCCCTTCAATGTGTAATTTTTAACGAGTCCAGAGAAGTAAAACTCGGTAGTTTTTCATGTTTAGAGAGTCTGAAAATAACTTAAAGGTGACTCCAGGGTTGTCCTTTTTCACAATTTTAGTCTCGCGAGGCCGAAAAAGAGATAAACTACCACTCCAAAGACGCCATTTCAAAACTTTTAACGAGTGTGAAAGGAAGCAAGATCACTCGACAATATTTTCATGTTTAGAGAGTCTGAAAAAGAGCTTAAAGGAGACTCCAGGGGGTTCCTTTTCTTATAACCTTTACGAGTTCGAAAAAGTGATAATATTCTACTCGGTTACATTCTCATCTATTTTCGAGTGTGAGAAAAAACAAGGACTAAGCTCGATGTTGGTTTCATTTTTACACAAGCTTGAAGCAAAATTAAACTATGCTTGTAAAATCCCAACGTGATTTCCAAAGGTTGGTATACCCATGGATTGTTGGTACTCTTCCCCCAGCTTGAAAAACTAGTGGATTCACTCCAGAATGATAATTAAAGGCTAGAGACATTCCCCCCAAAGCTTCAATTCATTCACCGACTTTGAGTTTGTCACCAATTTTTGTACTAGATGGAGAAAAAGGATACAAGTGGATGAAATGAAGGTTCAAATACGAGACTTAATGAAAGAATCAACCTGACATCTACGAGATCTAGCGAAAGACTTGACCTGTTGGGAGAGGTGACTGTTTCATTTTTTAACAAGCTTGACACATGAAAAGAACTATGCTCAAGGCTCTGGGTTCAATCCCTAGATTTCTATTTCATTTTTTAACGAGCTTTCTACAAAGAAGAAAAATATGCTCTTGGCCTCTGTTTAATTTTTTAACGAGCTCACCACAAAGAGGAAAAACTATGCTCATAGCTTTTGTTTTATTTTTTAACGATATTTCCACAAAGAAGCGAAACTATGCTCATTACCTCCTTAATCATGGCTTCCAAAAGGATTATTCTCTGGAAGGAATACATGTCAAGGGACAAACTCCAATCATGGCTTCCAAGAGATCTTCACTAGATGGAAGACAAGCACTCGTGAAGGAATACATGTCGACAACCTCGATAAGGGTAGGGAGATCTGGCTCTAATAGCCCTATAGAAGATATCACCATGTCAACTACCGAATCTAAGTCATAAGAGGTTGAGCTTATAGTGAGAGGCTTGTCTTCATCGGTAGCTGAAGGCATGGGACATAACGCCACAAAATTGACCTGTGGCGGGGGAGATACCGTCTGCATATAAGAACCGTTTAGAAAGGTCATTGGGTTAGTAATCAAGTCAGGACCAACGCATGTAATTTGATCAATAGCCTCAATTATTCCATCGTGAGGGAAATATATCACACAAAAAAGAGTGGACACAATAACTTTCATGGAATAGACATAATATTGCCCAAAGAGTAAATCGAAATCCAAGGGGTCCTGGACTACCATAACATCAATGAAGACAATTTTCCCTCCCAAATTTACGGGAAACTGAGGAAGGACTCCTAAAGGGTGACTGGTTCTTCTATTAAAAGTTAACATATTTTGCGTAACTAGTACAAGCTGAGGATAACCAAAAGCTTTCCAAGAAAAAAATGATAAAATACTAATGGACACACCTTCATCTATCAGTTTCTGAGGAACGACCTGACCACAAACCTGTACTGTAATCTTGAAAGGAATGTGAGAGGGAAGAAAAGGTCCGATTAGCACAACCCAATAAAAAAGGATGGCCTCATTACTTGGAGGGGGTTTTGTGGGAGAAGGAGGAATTCCCTCCAACATGGTAGATTCTGTATCAACGAGAAAAATGTGGGCAATATCGGGTTTAATCTCTAGAGGGAGAGTAGGATCGACCAATGATGGGATCAGATCGACCACTTGGGTTGCACTCTTCAAAGGAAAAGTGGGATCGACCGATGATGGAACTAGATCGACCACTTTGGCACTCTTCAAAGGAGGATTGGGATTGATCGATGATGTAACTAGAGAAACCACTTTGACACTCCTCAAGGGAGGAGTGGGATCGACTGATGATGTAATTGAAGTGACCACTTTGTCACTCTTTGGATAAAGGGTGGGACTGACCGATGAAGGGACTGGATCAATCACTTTGGGTTCACTCTTTAGAAGAGTGGGGATGAACGATGATGGAACTGTATCAACTACTTTGGTTAGTGGTTCAATCGATGATGAAACCATATTGACCACATGATCAACTAAACTGATTGGGGATGGAACCGGATTGACCAGTCCATCAACTAACGATGGGTTGGGAGGAATATTATGATAACCAGTTGAAGTTTAAGCTTTTCCAAAAGATAAGAAGCCTCGTTCATATGAGGAAAAAGGTGAGAGTAATGATCACCTTTGCATAACATGAAAGTAAATTTGACAGTTGTATTATTCTTACCAACCTTACAGTCACTAGTTGACGGGGTGTCACCAACATGTCTATCAGGGGTTGATGATGTGAAAGACCACATTTCTAAGACCTTGGGAAGACCAGGGAAATCCCTTAGAAAGTGGCCACCTTTACAAAGACTAAGGGAATTTGGGTTTCAAATTCTTCATTGTAGTCTTATCGACCTCATCAACACTCCCAGTACGATTAACAGTAGCTGGTTGCTGAGATCCAACATCTGATGTGGTTGGAGGCTTGGTCCTTTTCGGGTTATTCTTCTTCTTCTCTTTCCGTTTCTTCTTCTTCTTATCAACCTGGCTACTTTCTCTAGATCTTTCACTAGGCAAAGAAGGAGAAAGGGAAGGAGACTTAATGGGTGAATAAGGAGAGAAGTTGACATGAAGTTGATGTGTGGCTGGTGTGATTACATCTGAAGCACTTGATGCATTCGAGATTACCAGAGTAGAAAACAACCATACCGGTAACCCAATTGTGAGACCTATAAGGCTCAAAGTAGTGATATAAGGAGGAACAACGTTTCCGTAAGAAGGAAAAACAAAAGGTTCCCCTGGATCAGGGGTTTCTCCATTGGTAGTTCTAGGAACTAATGCCATTAAAAAAAGATCCAACCTAGAAATCCCTCATTATATAGGATTTGGAGGCTTAACCACCATGAAGAGGATCTCTCATTAGATCCACTAAAAAAGGGATCTCTAAGATATTTAGGGAGAAAATATTTCTTAAGGATTTTAGGGAGGAAATATTTCTCAAGGATTTAAGGAGGAAATATTTCTCAAGGATTTAAGGAGGAAATATTTCAACCATCCATGAGATCCTCCACCTTCCCTAAAAAATAGGAAACCAAATGTGAGGTGGATTCTCACACTTTATTACTTTCTTTTTCATGAATATTAATAATAATTCGTGTGCACTTGATTCTCACACTTAATTAATTTTTTTTTCATGAATATTAATAATAATTCATGTGCACTTGGTATTTTGGCCTTCATGTAATATATCCCTCCTCCACATTAACTAGGGATTGTGATATAGGTGATTCTATGGTTTTGAGGTGTATGAGACACTTATATGACACTTTACGACACTTAGGGCGAGGTACCTAGGTGTGCAAATTTCATGTGTAACACTTATAGCACCAGTATTGTCACAAAATATCGAAATAGGCTCATCATGTTTTTCTTGTATGTATTGCAAGGTTTTCTTCATCCAGATGACCTAAGTACAACATGTTGCTACAATATATTTTTGTTCTATTGTAGACAAGGATACTGATGACTGCTTCTTGCTCAACCAGGACACTAGAAAATCACCTAAGTAGAAGGATTCTCCATGAGTACTTCTTCTATCCTCAATGCTTCTTGCCCAATATGCATATGTGTAGGAAACCATAGTTATCTCATTCCTTTTTGGATACCACAATCCAAACTTTGTTGTTCCTTTGATATATTTTAAGATCCTCTTTACTGCCATACCATGAGTTTCCTTCGGTGCTACTTAAAATCTTGCAACCTATCCAACTGCTTATATCACATCTGGTCTTGAGGTTGTCACATAGAGTAGCATGCCAATTATCGATCTATAGATTCTATTATATTCTTCCTTAGATTAATCATCTTTGATCAACTTGCAACCAATCACCATATGAGTACTTATGGGTTTGCAATCTTCCATTCTGAACTTCAACATTTCTTTGATGTAATTGGTCTGGGAAATGAAAATACCTTCATATAGCTGAAATATCTGGAGTCCCAAAAAGAAATTCAACTCACCAATTAGGGACATTTCAAACTCACTCTACATGTATTTGGGAAACTTCTTAATCAACCTGTCATCATCACTTCCAAAGATGATGTCATCCACATATATTTCAATGATAAGTATATTTTCTCGATCCACTTTTATGTAGATATTACTATTTGGACTTCCATTTCTGAATCCTTGTTGTTGTAAGTACTTATCCAACCTTTAATACCAAGTTCTAGGGGATTTCTTGAGTCCATATAGAGCTTTCTTCAATATGCAAACACAATCTTCCTTTTTTGATAGTAGGAACCCTTCTGTTTGTTCTATGTAGACCTCTTCTTCTAATTATACATTTATAAATGTTGATTTTACATCCATTTGATATGCTTTGATCCTTTTCAATCATACATAGGCAAGATCATTCTGATTAATTCCATTTTGGAAATAGGAGCAAAAGTTTCTTCAAAATCTACTCCTTCAACTTGAACATATCCTTTGCGTACTAGCCTTTCCTTGTTTCTGGCTACTTGTCCATCTTCATTTAGTTTGTTTCTTAAAACCCATTTTGTACCAATCACATTTTTTTGTTAGGTATTGGAACCAGTTCCCATGTCTCATTCTTTTCTATTTGTTTCAGTTCTTCTTCCATGGCCTTGATCTAATGTTCATCATTTTTTGCTTCCTCAAAGTTGCTTGGTTCAATTGTGGAAAATAATGCTAGATGTATTTGTTCTGGTGTATGCACCCGTTTGCTTCCTCTGGCTTCTATTCCTACATTTTTATCTCCAATAATATTTTCTAGTGGATAATTCCTCTGAACCCGACGGTTACGTGTTTTAGTAGGTGTATAGAAATCTTGTTGATTGTATTATGTTTCTTCTTGATCTGCTTCTGGTTGCTTCTCTTTTGGTTTTTCTGGATCTTCTAGCTCTTCCTCTATCTCTTCTTCCTTTAGTTCTTCTTATGCTTCCTGCTCTTTTGAATTTATGTTTTCTTCTCTAGTCTTCAACAAATTTGTTTCATCAATATTTACATTGATGATTTACACTATTTTGTTGAGCCTTAGGTTGTAGTATTATGCCTTTCTTTTGCTTGAGTATCCAACCAGTATTCCTTTAACAACTTGAGAGTCAAATTTTCCAATCTTGTTATCTTCTCTTTTTATGCAGAATTTGCTTCCAAACACTCTAAAGTGATTGACATTCATCGGTATTCCATTCCACAGTTCATATGGAGTCTTGTCATAGCTAATTTTAAGCATTCCTATGTTCAATATATGAACATTTGTATGTATTGCTTGTACCCAAAAGATATCATCCAACTTGGAATATTCCAACATAGTTCTAGTCATTTCATGTACAGTTTTGTTCTTCCTTTTAACGACTCCATTTTGTTGAGGCATCCTAGCTATTGAGAATTTCCTTTTTATTCCATGTTCTTCACAAAATTCCATGAATTATTTTGATGTGAACTCACCTCTATTTTATAATATCAAGCACTTGATTTTCAAATCATTCTCATTTTCAACCATCTCTTTGAATATCCTAAAACATTGGAATGCCTATGATTTTTGTTGTTGTTGTTGAGAAAATAGACTTCGAGAATTCTTGTGTAATAATCAATAAGTAGCATGAAGTATTGTTCTCCATTCAACCCTTTTGTTCCGCATAGATTAGTGTGTAAAATCTCCAATGGTTTTGTTGTAGAGTATTCATTTGTTCTGAACTCGGTTCTTGTTTGTTTTCCATGTAGACAATGCTTTCACATAGTATTGGATGTCTTCAAAATTTTAGATATTTCTCTTATCGCGTAATTTATGCTAATTTTGACAATATTTTCAAACTTCATATGATCCATTCTTTTGTGCCAAAGTTAACTTTCATTTTCCTTTCCCAAGCAACATCTTTCCTTTTTGATCTCATTTAATATGTATATGTTGTTTGGAATCCTTATTTCGGTAGCCACCAACTTTCCCGATCCTTCTTTCCTTATCACATATTTCTTTGAGTTGAATAGAAGTCTATGTTCTTGGTCACACATTTGACTCACACTTAGTAGATTATGCTTCATGTTTTTGACAAGTAGGACATTTTCTGCAATGACATCTTTTCTTCCAAGCTTGACTATGCATTTTCCTATAATTTTGGTTGAGTTATCATTGCCAAACAAAACTGGTCCATCTCTTTCTTTATTTAGAGTTACAAACATGTCCTTGTCACCTGTCATGTCCTTTGAACAACCATTGTCAACATACCAATCACTTTTTATTCTCTGGGCTTGTAGAGCAACCAAACATTATTCAATGTTCAATTTATTTTTCTTCCTTTTCCATATCCTTGATGGTTCTTTTACATGACTATGAAATCCTACTTCAGTTCCTTTGGAGGAATAGTCAATTTCCAATATTTGGCCATGTGTCCAAAATTGTTGCATTTGTAGCATTCTACTTCATTATTTAATGAGCCAAAACTTTTATAGTTTCTATTGTACGCATCATGAGGCTTTATGAGATAATTATTTCTAGATTAGTCTCCATAGTTGGTTATGTTCTTAGCATAGGATCTACAGTTTATATCCTTGTGCCCAAAATTGTTATAGGAATAACATAAACCAAGAAAAATAGTTTGGTACCTGAGTGCGAGGATCTTCAAAGTGGTGCAACTCTTTTGTAATTTTTTTCTTGAGTTCTCTCCATTGTTGGTTGTTGATTATGTGTTCTGGATCGTCTAAGTGGTGTATCGCTTCTATAATCTTCTTCCATTTCCCGAATGTTCTCCTTTGAAGACTTGCCTTCTTCCTTATTGATGGGACCTCTGATGATTTCTTCATAAATATTTTGTTTTGCTTCCTTTTCTGTCATCATAGAGCTCGAACCCTTCTTAGTATGCATTTGTTTGTATTCTAGTCCAAACTTCTCATAGTATGGCCTTTGAATGTTGATGATTTCATCCAATATTTTGGTGTTGTTCTGTTGCATGTCCTTCTTTTGAAGTTCCTTCCTTAGTGAGTCTATTTCTGCTTCCATGATCTCCTTCATTTTCTCCTTTTCTTCCAATTGGTTTTTGAGTGTTTCTTCAATCCTTCTGGCTTCTTCTACTTGTACCTTTAGATTCATAATCATCTGCTGGAATTCTTCAGAGTTTTTGTTGGGATTTTGAGAACCCTCCTTTAGCTTGATCAATTCTTCCTTGAGTGACTTGTTTTTCTTCCTTTCTCTTTTTATCTCACTTAAGGCGTTGATTAGTTCTGCTTCAATATCTACTTCGCCTTCTTCTTCATAATATTCTTTATCATTTTTTTGAGTTTCCAATGCCATAAAGAAAACTCTTTCTGAGTCATTGTCACTATCATCATCCTCATCGGATGAATAACTACCTTCTCTTGAGTAGAGGATTTTCTTGAAGAATTTATCTTATTTCCCTATTGGTATTTCTTTTCTTTCTTGGGAACTTATTCTTCATCACTTTCTGAATTCTTAGCATAAGGACATTTAGCAGCAAAATGACCAATTTTACCACAATTAAAACATTTTAAAGTAAGCTTACCTTTGTGCTTTCTAGTTCCTTTGTTCAACTGTTGGAATACTGAGAGGGGGGTGAATCAGTATGAGTACTTTATTACCACTTTTAACCACAATGTGTATTATTTAATTTTATGAGCAGTTTTCAATAGTTTAACATTAGCATTTAATGTATCATCAACAATATAAATCAACCATGGACAATAAAAAACCACAAATTCATAGTACACCTGAATTTTACGTGGAAACCCAATGCAGGATAAAACCACAGTGATTTTTTTACATGTCAGAAGAAAGACATTCATAGGAAGCACCAACTTCCTTATTTTCTAGCTACAACTGGAAGGATGCTACAACCCCCTAGATTTTAGGCCCCAACCAGAAGGAAGCTACAACTCCCCAATTTTTTGGCACCGATCGGAAGGAGTATACAACTCCCTTTCCTTTCCCCACATAACCACCCATAAATATAAATGTAGACAACTTGTCACTACCACTAAATCAGTAAACATGTTACTGATCTATCACTATCACTATCACAACCTATCACTGTGTTAAGGTCCTAACCCGCACATAGGTAGATCAATGTATTCAGATGTAATAAATGTCAATATTAATAAGGCCTTTCAATAAAATAGAATAAGGCAGATGTAAGAAGACCTAATAGAAGCTTCCGCTTCTAGAAGGATATTCCTCTAGATGCTTCTCTTAATAGACATATTTAGTATAAATAAGGGGTGAGGGTATGGGAACCATAGCTTGGATATTATTGTAACAGAGCATTGCTCGACTGGAGGTTGCTCCCTCGAAGAGGCCTGTGAACATTGCTTTCTGAATCAAAGTGTTTTTTCTGTCGCTATTTCGTATATCATTTCTGTGTATTGTGAAGATTATGCTGGATATTTTACTATTATTCTGCCATTTCTAGCATTTTATTTATGTTCTGCATATTTTATATATCTGGTATCTTGCAAGTGGTATCATAGCACTTTCCTTGGCAGAAATTTTGGGTATTTTTTTTCTTCAGGGTAGAGACGTATTCCGGCATCTTTAAGCCACAAAGATATGTCGTTACGCGCATAAACCCACGGTTGAGGGATTCATACACGCAGGAAATACAAGTGGTTCTTAAGCGCACATCTGTTGGCCACCCTTGTAACCCTTGTTGGTACCCCTTCGAGTGGTAGTGCATCAGACAACACCTGTGTACGGATCAGCCTAGATTTCCTAAAGCCCTCTTTAGATAAACCTATCGGTCGCTGGACTGCTATAGTGTCACCGAGAACAACACTTGGGAAGATACTCTCTAGTACCTAGGTAGTCGGGTAGTACGACTAAGGGTACGGTCTATCCTCCTTAGTTAGTGCCCTGAGATATTGGGCCGAGTACTACTGTTGGACCCCGCACGTATATCAGAGAGCTATAGCACAGGGCAAACCCTTGTCTGTAGAACCCTTGAATACCTAACCCTTGGGGAACATAAACAACAACATAAACAAATTAAACCGGCGAGATCTATTGACGCGCATCTGTGTTCACATTGATAAGTAAATACTCTCTGGTTCAAAATTTGGGGATTTCAGCACTGCAGCATTCTTCAGACCGAGGTATAACCCCGCAGCTGTAAAAAACAAAAAAAAAAAAAATCTAGATTTTTTTTCACCATTATTTGAGACCTATTCCATTAGACTCATCTCTTCTCCCTTCTCACATTCATCCATATCATTTTTCTGCAAAACTTTTTGAACCTGCCCGCTCCCTTTCCATTTCACCCATCATCATGGCCCATACCCGTAGCCAAGAACTAGAGTCTCGCTTCAACACCTTGCAATTTGGTTTCCTTGAGACCCAACAAGAAGTCCAACAACTCAGTGCTACTATTGCCTCCCGTGAGGCCTCCATAAATGCCTTCGTAAATGTAGCCGTGCAGTCCGCAATGGCGAAATTCAAACATGAACTGACCACCCAGCTTGAATCTGTCTTTGTATCACTCTGCACCAAACTTAAAATCCCTACCGATGACTCTTTTCCTGAGGCACATAAAAATAATGAAGGTGAAACTTCTTCCCATTCCTTTCAACCCCATCACTTTCAAAGGGACATACGCCTTCCACGGGTGGATGTAACCAAATTTGATGGCTCAGACCCCACTGGTTGGGTCACACAAATGGAACATTATTTCTCTCTCTACA
>ML800620.1:205800-228280 GCA_009831015.1 Picea engelmannii
GATGTAATAAAGGTCAATATTAATAAGGCCTTTCAATAAAATAGAATAAGGAGGATGTAAGAAGACCTAATAGAAGCTTCCGCTTCTAGAAGGATATTCCTCTAGATGCTTCTCTTAATAGACATATTTAGTATAAATAAGGGGCGAGGGTATGAGAACCCTAGCTTGGAGATTATTGTAACAGAGCACTTCTCGACTGGAGGTTTCCCCCTCGAAGAGGCCTGTGAACATTTCTTTCTGAATCAAAGTGCTTTTTCTGTTGCTATTTCGTATATCATTTCCGTGTATTGTGAAGATTATGCTAGATATTTTACTGTTATTCTGCCATTTCTAGCATTTTATTTCTATTATGCATATTTTATATATCTGGTATCTTGCACACTATTGTTGTACTTCATCAAATGTTACCACTCAAACCCTTATGCCTCAAACCTTCATACCAAGATCCACAAGAATGTCTTCCAAATCAAATACTCATGAACTACTAATACATTTATGTGTTGGACTACTTCATAATATATATCCCAACATACATAATAAACCATACCTATAAAACTGTAGCTGACCTATGGATTTGATCTTCTGGAATTGATTTCTCTCAATAGATCCGATCCGTGTGCTCTATAAACTCGCAAATGTCCAATATTTTTCCCACTATGGATCACAGATGTCCATGCCCTACTTCCTCTACAACTCGTAGATTTATTTGCTTCTCTATGAGTCCATGTTTTCCTTCACTAAACCTTGCAGATGTTTGCACTCTTCCTTCACTACAACTTATATATGTTCGTGCTCTTCCTTCACTTAAACTCATGGATGTTTGCACTCTTCCTTCATTTCAACTTGTGGATGTTCGCGCTCTTCCTTCACTGCAACTTGCGGATAACCTCAAGAAAACCCTATAACAATAAGCTCAACTTCGTCTCTTCAGCTCCTGCAACTTCTCTCTTCACTGAACTTCACGGCCTTAGACTCACTGCTTTAGATATTTCAATAGTAACTTCCCATAGCACTTTACAACATATATATTCAATATGCTCAATAGGTTTTAATAAGAGTCTCTTGAAGTCTTATTTATACTTTTCAAGTGACTTCCTTTAGGGGATAGCTTGTAATTGTTTTAACCCTTTTCCTTGTTTTAGAGATAACCCACAATCTCCTATTGCAACCAATTTACCCTTAATTAAATTCTTTTTTCAATTAATTTACCTTTAATAAATGACCTGCAACTTCTTGTTGACCTTCTAGGGGCTTCTAGATCATTCTTCGAAGTCCTCCAACTTCACAATGCCATAACTCCTCAACCATGAGGAACCACGTGGTATACCACATATCACATGAAACAACATGATATTTAATTTTCATACATGATTGAGTTACATGCATTTATACTTTCCCTCATGTCCTTTTTCCTCAATCAACTGCAAGTTTCATAACCATACCTTCGGGGCTTCCTGACTTCTTCAAGGGTTGACATCAATGACAACCAATATTTCAATAATATCCCCTTTGGGAATTGATGGAAACACTCTGATGAAATACATAAACACTTGATCCAAGTGGATATCATTGGCCACCCACCTTTTCCAACTTGCTCAAAACTGTTTTCTGGCAATTTTGGTAATTTACTATTTTTAGCAGTTTTTAACTTCCGGGGCCATTTTGAGGGCATAAATGAAGGTTTTTTAGGATCAAGGCTCTCAATGATATCCAAAGGCTCTGATTGAGTCCCAAAAATGAATATCCTCGATGACACCTTTCCAACAAGCTATCGTGCGCCCCAAACAAAGATCGTATGCCTAAGTTACGCCCCTAGGAAGTTGATACACCAAACTACCCAAAATGGGGTCCACAAAATTGTTGGCTTTTCATCTTCCGGGGTTAGGGTTTTGGATTTTATTTATGATAAAAAGGACTTTATATCCTCATTGTAAAATGATATTCTTGCGAATGCGAGTAGCAGACACATATCTTCTCATAGATAAGCTACCATCATTCTAGCAAGTCTTTCACTCTGTATTTTTACAATCTTTGTACATTTTCGCTCATTAATAGAAAATTGTGTATTATTGTATATCTGTGTTTATGGTTGAATCTATGATAAATTTTTGTTATATTATTGGATATCTGAGATATCTCTATACATTGCTTTATTATATCTCCACTCTCATTTCATGTCGAAAATAATCCGGATCAGTGGTATCAGAGCAGGCTGATCTTGATCGTATTTTTTTTTTCAGTGCATGTCCTTGACGAGGTCCGAGTATAGAAAGTTGGGTCTCAAGCTTGTCTCTATTTAATAAAATAGCTATCGCATGCCAAAGAAACCCTCCATGGAAGAAGAAAATAAAAACGACAGAGCAGATGATTCTATCAATCTGTTGCTTGAGAAAGCTCTCACGCAACAAAGGGATGAAATCATGGAGATTTTTTCCCACATCCTTCAACGTCTTCTGATAGAAACAAGCACATATTAATAAAAAAAAACCACTTTGGAAGCACCTCTCCTTTCAAGTTATAGGTTAATTTTGATAATCCCATAATTAAAGGTTAGATAGATGTGGATTCTCTAGACAAATGGTTAAATCTGCTAGAATGTTATTTATCTGTTCACCATTTTTCTGATAGAGAAAATATCACCTTCACACTCCTTAAAGATCTCCCCCATGTAAAAATTGGTGGGAAACTTACTGGGATAAAATTTCCACAAAAGAGTCTGGAATATATGGGGTCGATCCCACTTGGGATTTTTTTGTGGACGTGGTAAAGAAACAATATTACCCTGTTGGAAACTATGAGGACCAGTATATGAGATGGACCACACTATGACAAGAGAGAGGCCAAGCAGTTTCAGAGTTCACCAATACCTTCCATACCTTGCGAACCAAGCTGGGTATCAAATACTCTAAACAACATTTGGTTCTAAAATACCGCGGGTATCTACACAGATACATCCAAACTGAAATGGATTTTCTGGACATCTCATCACTCGATGCTACTTATCAATATGCTATTAAAATCGAGAAGAAATTTAAGCACCAAAAGAAACGAGATTTCGGGTTTGTAAATCTGAAACAACCAAAGTATGATAAAGACAACCCTAACAAACATTCTCTAGAAAACCAGTCCAAACCACAGGAAAATAAGGGTCACGAGAAGACGAAGGACACCGGAAAATGGTGCAATTTCCACAAAATTCCTTGGCACAACATTGATGAGTGTCGCTCAAAATAGTCATTGGTGGCCGAAATCAAAGACAATGAGCCAAACCCTGATTCATAATCTGATTTAGAAAATACTCACATAAGATAGATCGTCGACATAGACCCCACTGCCATTGTCATGACCACAACAATTCAACTAGAAGAACCAACAGATCACGAAGAGGGGGAGCACCTTTTTCATTCACAGATGTGGGTGAATGGGACCCTCCTGCATTTTATTGTTGATAGTGGAAGATAGAAGAACCTCATCTCAACAGAGATCATCAAACAATTGGGATTGTCGACAACACCACACCCACAACCATACAACATCGGGTGGCTTTGCCAGGGACAAGATCTTTGTGTCAACCAACAGTGTCAATTGTCATACAACATCCATACCTTCAAGGATGAGGTACTATGTGATGTCACCCCGCTATATGTCTATGATTTTCTCTTGGGCCATCCATATATGTGGAAGTGCCATGCTATCTATGAGTCTCAACCCCGTAGTGTCATTGTTACTCTAAGGGGCCATCTCTACAGGATATCAATGGTGGTTCTGACTACTTTCCCACCTAAACAATGTCGCAGGGTAGTATCTCATACTAAAAAATTCATCTTCTTCACAATATTTTCAAAAGGTGAACAGAAGGATATTGCAACCACTGCATCCTTGGCCCAAGCACCTTCTATCTAGCAAAAGCAGGTCGACAAGACTTATCCGAATTATTTTCGGCATGAAATGAGAGAGGAGATATAATAAAACAATGTACAAAGATATCTTGGATATCCAATATTATAACAGAAATGTATCGGATATGAAACCATAAAAACATAGATACAATAATACACAATTTTCTATTAATGAGCAAAAATGTACGAAGACTGTAAAAATACAGAGTGAAAGACTTGCTAGAATGGTGGCATCTTATCTCTGAGAAGAGATGTGTCTGCTACTTGCATTCGCAAGAAGATCATTTTACAATGAGGCTCCAAAGACCTTTTTATCATAAAGAAAATCCAAAAACCTAACCCCAGAAGATGAAAAGCCAATATTTTTGTGGACCCCATTTTGGGTAGTTTGGTGTATCAACTTCCCGGGGGCGTAACTTTGGCATACGATCTCTGTTTGAGGCGCACGATAGCTCGTTGTAAAGGTATCATTGAAGAGATTCATTTTGGGGACTCAATTAGAGCCCTTAGTTATTATTTAGAACCTCTATCCTGAAAACCTTCATTTAGGCCCTCAAAATGGTCGCGGAAGTTAAAAATAGTAAATTACCAAAAATGCCAGAAAATAGTTTTGATCTAGTTGGAAAAGGTGGGTGGCCACCTATATCCACCTGGATCAACAAAGATGGCATGAAAACTCATATGCACATGATTATTCTCCCCATGTTACCATCGCTCGCTCTGTCTTTATACATATGATATTTCTCTCAGTTTCCATGTGTCTACTCATTCTCTCCCCCTTTGAAACCAATGGAAAAGGGTAACTTAGGGCTTATCCCCATGTCTGAACTCACCTTGGATATTATCCCCTTGTCTTCATTCTTCTTTGGGTTTCTCCCCCTGTCTGCAGTACTCTTCTTGGGGTTTCTCTCCCATTTGCACTCTCCTTGGGGCTTCTGCCCCTATCTGCAAGCTTCAGATCATTCTGCTGAATTTTTTCTTTTCATGGTGCTTCCTCATGTAAATAATTGACATATATGAAAAACATTAAAAATTTCTTGACTCCAAGTCTTTGTCAAAGATATTAAAATTTCTCCCTTGAAGAGGTTTGGTGAAGATATATGGAATCTCCTCTTTTGTCCCAATGTACTCTAGCTTGATGTTCTTCGTTGTAGCCTATTCCCATAGAATGTGATACATGATCTAAATGTGTTTCGTATTGGAATGCATAATTATATTATTTGAGATAATGATAGAATTGGTGTTATCACAAAATATCAGAATGGGCTCATCATAGTCCACTTGTATATCCTGCAAATTTTTTTTCATCTAGAGGACATGAGTACAACGTGTTGTTGCTGCAATATATTCTTCTTCTGTTGTAGACAATGATACTAATGGATGCTTCTTTCTTAACGAGGATACCAGACACTCATCCAAATAGAAATATGCTCCACTTATACTTATTCTATCATCAATGCTTCCAACCCAATATGCATCTGTATAAGAAACTAGAGATAGTTCATTTCCTTTTGGATACCATAACCCATAGTATTTTATTCCTTTGAGATATCTGAATATTCTCTTTACTTCCATAACATGTGTTTCCATTGGTGTTTCTTGAAATATTGTTACTTGTCCAACTACTTGCATTACATCCGATCTTGATGAACTCACATAGAGTAAGATGCCAATAATTTATTTGTAGAGTCTCTGATCTACATCCTTGGATTCATATTCTTTGCTCAACTTGCAATTGGTTTGCATAGGAGTAATTACGGGCTTATAATATTCCATTCCAAACATTTTTATCATTTATTTGATATACTTGTTCTGTGAAATAAATATACCTGTATGATGATGATATATCTGAAGTCCCAAAAAGAAAGTCAACTCACAAGCAAAGACATTTAGACCTCAGTTTGCATGTCTTTGGAAAAATTCTAACTCATCTTGTCATCATCGCTTCCAAAAATAATGTCATCAATATAAACTTGAATTATTAATATGCTATCTTGATTTACCTTTATGTAGAGATTAGTGTTTGTGTTTCCTTTCCCGAAACCTTGTTGTTGTAGATACATGTCCAACCTTTAGTACCATGCTCTGGGGGCTTGCTTGGAACCATACAATGCTTTCTTCAACTTGCAAACATAATCTTCCCTTTCTGAGAGATGAAGTCCTTCTGCTTGATCGATGTAAACTTCTTCTTCTAACTCTCTGTTTAGAAAGGATGATTTCACATCCATTTGATATACCTTGATCTTCTTTGAGCAAGCATAATCCAACATTAATCTAATTGCTTCCATTATTGCAACCGAGGAACATTTTTCTTTGAAGTCTATTCCCTCAACCTGAGCATATCCTTTGCATACTATCCTTGCTTTATTTATGGTTACATGTCCACTCTCATTCACTTGATCCGAAATACCCAGTTTTTGCCAATCACGTTCTTGACTTTCGATCTAGGAACCAGTTCCCATGTGTCATTATTCTCTATCTTATCCAATTCTTCATCCATATCCTTTATCTATTGTTCATCCTTGATAGCTTCTTCAAAAATTCTTGTTTCAATTGTTGATAACAATGCTAGGTGTTGTTGTTCCTGTGAAATTCCTCTTCTTTGGGTTTCAACTCCTGCATATTTATTTCCAATAATATGTTCTGGTGGATGATTTTTCTGCACTCGTCGGCTAGGTGTCTTAGGAGGTATTTGTTGCTCATCTTGCTCTTGTTTTTCTTTTGGCTACTGTTCTTCTTCTGCATCTTCTTCTTCTTCTTCTTCTTCTTCTTCTTTTATATCTTCCTTGTTATCCTATTCTTATGAATCTTCGCTTCCTTATTTTCCTTTTCATACATCTGCCTTGTCAATTGTTACATTGATGTTTTCCATGATTCTATTGAGTCTTGGATTGAAGCATTTATATCCTTTTATTTTTCTTGAATACCCAACTAGTATGCCTTTATCAACTTGGGAGTCAAATTTTCCAAGCCTGTCATCTTCTCTTTTGATATAACATTTGCTTCCAAATACTCTGAAATGATTCATATTTGTCGGTATTTCTTTCCATAACTCGTAGGGAGTATTATCATTGTTACTTTTGAGAATTCCTATGGTCAGGATGTGAACTATTGTATGAACTACTTATGCCCAAAATATTTCACTCAACTTGGAATCTTTTAACATGGTTCTGGCCATTTCCTACAATGTTTTGTTCTTCCTTTTTTCAACTCCATTTTGCTGAGGTGTCCTGGCTACCGAGAATTGTCTCTTAATTCCATGTTCGCCAAAGAAATTCATGAATTCCTTTGACATAAACTCTCCTCCATTTTCTAATCTCGAACACTTTATTTTCAAATCCATCTTGGTCTCAACCATCTCTTTGTATATCTTGAAGTGTTCGAATTCCTATGACTTCTTCCTAAGAAATAAAACTGCAGTCATTCTTGTGTAGTCATCAACTAGTAACATAAAATATTTTTCTCCATTCAATCCTTTCATTCTTGTAGGTCCACATAGTTCAGTGTGTACAATATCCAATGGATTTTTCGTGGAATACTCTTTTGATTTGAACTTGGTCCTTGTTTTCTTTCCTTGTACAAAATACTCACATAGAGTATTTGATGGATTTGAAATCTTAGGCATTTCTTTCACTACTTCCTTTCTATTGATTTTGACATGGCTATCAAAGTTCATGTGACCCATTCTTTTGTGCGAAAGTCAACTTTCATTTTCCTTTCTTATGCAACATTTTCTCCTTTTAAACTCATTTAGGACATATATGTTGTTTGGAGTTCTTCTAGCTGTAGCCACCACTTTTTCTGATCCTTCTTTCCTTATCTCACATTTTTCAGAGTCAAGCAAAAGTTTGTCTCCTTGATCACACATTTGATTTAAACTTAGAAGATTGTGCTTCATATCTTCAACTAGTAGAACATTTCGTGACTTGGCATCTTTGCTCCCAAGCTTGATTGTGCCTCTACCTATTATTCTGGTTGAGTTATCATTTCCAAATGAAATTGATCCATCTCATTCCTTCTTTAGAGTAAAAAACGTGTTCTTGTCATCTGTCATATGCTTCAAACAACCTCTGTCAATATACCACTTCTAGAGAAAGTGAGCATTCTTCAGTGTTGAATTGATCCTACTTTCTTCTCCATATCCTTTTTGGTTCCAATTTATGACTGTTTCTATTATGCTTTGGTTCCTTTGGAGGAAAAAATAGTATACAATATTTTTCCATGTGTCCAAAATTGTTGCACTTATAGAACTCTATTTCATTACTTAGTGAACCAGAACTGTTGTAATTTATGTTGTGTGTTTCATGTGACTTTCTAGGATAACTGTTGTTTGAATAACATTCATAGTTTCTTTTGTTCTTGTCATAGGCTCTACAGTTTTCATATTTGTGACTAAAATTATTAAAAGAATAACACAAATCAAGAAAAATAGTTTGATACCTGGATGTAGGGGACCTTATGAATGGTGTTTCTCTTATGAAGCCTTCTTCTTCTTGAGATGTTTTTTATTTTTGATTATGTGTTTTGAGTCTTCTAGGTGGTCCAATTTCTCTGTGATTTTCTTCTTGAGTACCTCTGACTATTTATGCATAGGTTCTTTTCTCTTATTCATGTTTTGTTGTCTTGGAGCTTGAACCTTTCTTAGTCTGCATCTGGTTGTATCCTAGCCTAGACCTATCATAGTATGGCCTTCGATTACTGATGATCTCATCCAATATTTTGGTGTTATTCTACTGCATATCTTTCTTCTGAAGATATTTCCTTAGGGTAACTATTTCTTCATCTAATATTTCAATCATCTTCTCTTTATCTTATAACTTTTTTCTGAGTGTTTCTTCAATCCTTTGGTCTTCTTCTACCTGGATATTTAAATTTGTGATTATCTTCTCGATTTCTTCTGAGTTGGAATTTTGAGATCCTTCTTTCTTCTTTAACTCTGCCTTGAGTCACTTGATTTTCTTTCTTTCTTTCCCTAGATCTTCTAAGTACTCATTAATTTTTCTTTGAGATCGGCTTCACCTTCTTCTTTGGAATCTTCAAAATCATCTTTGACTACCGTGAAGAGTGCTCTTTATGAATCATTATCACTATCATCATCCTTGTTTGATGAAGAGCTTTCTTCCTTTGAGTAGAAACTTTTCTTGAATAATTTATTTTTATTCTTTCTCTTGTCTCCCTTTTGATTTTTCTTTTTCTTCTTAGGATCTTCTTATTCATCTCTACCTTTATTCTTAGCATAAGGAAATTTATAAGAAAAATGAACAATACCATCACAATTAAAAAATTTCAATGGAAGCATGGCTTTTTATTTTCTGGTTCCTCTTTTTAATTTCCTTACAAAGTTTTCCACTTCTTCATCTTCCTCTGAATCATCGTTGCAGCTGCAATATGGTTTTGAATTTTTCTTGCTCTTCTTCTTTGTCTTCTTGGATGCTTTAAACATCGCTTCCTTCATGACTAAGTTCTATTTTTCTACCCTTATTTCATAAGCTATGAATATTCCAAGTAGCTCATCCATGCTCAAACTGTCAATATATGTTCTTTCTTCCAGGGTTGATACCTTAGGATCAAATCACATAGGTAGATATGTTAGAACCCTTTGAACGACCACTGACTCATCAAATTATTCTCCCATTCCTATTATAGTGTTCACTATTTCATCAACTCGCAGAAATTAGGTTGTAATGTCTTCATCTTCAGTTGATCAAACTTGTCTCTAAGGGTTTGAAGCTTAGCTCCCTTGACTTTGGTATCTCCTTCGTAAATCTTTTGAAGTTTATCCCAAAGATCCTTTGCGGTCTTTCAATGTATAAATTTGACAAATACTAAATCATCCAGATTTCCCAAATAGTGCCTTTAGCCTTTGAGTTGTTTTCACTGAGTTTCTTTCCATATTTTTCATTTGGGGGAGTGGTTTGTTGAACAACTGAGAGGGGGGGGGGTGAATCAGTTGTTACCGTTCTTAAACAATTATGCTTCTTTTAAAAACTTTTCAAGGAATTAAATGATGATGACAATAATGCAGGGAAATAAACAATGGCACACTCAACATTAGTCACATATATGAGAAACACAGAGACAAATATTTCCCGAGGAAACCGATACAGGGTAAAAATCTCTTTTTCTTTATATGATAAGTAATAGTTACATTCTTTACATTATCATACATATGAGCACCAACTCATAATGAGGCTACAACCTCAGTTCTGCAAGTTGCTACTTGCTGAGAGCACCAACTCTCTGTTTTCTCTAGCACCCACTAGAAGGAAGCACCAACTCCCTGATTTCTCTAGCACCAACTAGAAGGAAGCACCAACTCCCTGTGTTCAAGCACCCACTTGAACATCTGAGGACACCAGTCCTCCCTAGCACCTCCCAACCACCCTGAATTATAAATTCTTTGTTACTAAACTTATTACAATGATATAAAGTTATTCAATAGCTTACCAACCTTGTCGTTGTTCTGTTACACTGATATGCCCTGTCTGCATCAGTGTCTTCTGCACACCCCTTGCACTTTATGTTCTTCTTCCTTTTATGCTCTACGTGCCATATCCTTTCAATGCAACATTCCTCTACTGTTCATTTCTTCTCCTGCGCTCTGCGTCCTTGCACACCCCTGAATTCTCCTGCACAATGACAATTCTTCTCTCTTCTTTGTTCAACATTCTTATAGTCTATTTTGTCTTTGTGCATGCAATATTCGCAATGCCTCTGCATGCTCACTCCACACCAAATTCCTTCACATCTCGAGTGCTTTGCCTCATCATCATCGTGACGCTTCAACTTCTTTGGCATTTTTTTCCCACACGTTCAACATCACTGAGTGTTCTGTCTAGATTTCTCAGCTTCTCTGGCAGTTGAGGCTCTTCGTCTTTTCTGTCTTCGACGAGCTTATCCTTTCTATTTTCAGCTACAGACTTCAATGCTCATCCACCTGTCAATCCCTCTAAGAGTTGTCTTCCTTTACTGGACAAAGCTTGGAGACTCTTCATCTCCTCTGGCGATCACACAGAAGTCTCTTCGAATCTTCTGGCAGAAACCATCAATGGTTTCTAGCAGTTACACTGTGAAGCGCAACATTAGCCCTCCAATGATACTCAGATTCACCTGCACTGTTGGATTGGCTCCATGAGATCTTGCACTCATTTTGGCATTTTGGCATTCGACATTCATGTGACCAAGTGTCTCGACACTCCCATATGCGATCTCCGAAGCTTCGATACAGAGCTTTTCTGCGCTAGCTCCTTCCTCTATATGACCATGGCCATGACCAAGTGCTTATGTATAAAGTGATTTTCGCGAATTCGCGTTTTGTGAATCTAGAGATGAGGCATCTTGACTCTCCAAGTTGCGATCTCTGAAACCCCAAAATGGAGCTTATCTGGATTGACTCCTTCCCTTCTTGTGACCATCGGCGGTGACCATAGACTACGCCAAAAAGGTGCTTCATATTTCGTGAGTTTTCACACCATGCTTCGTTGACCCCAAGTCAGCGAAATTCCAATTGCTTTCCACTTTTCCTATGATTTGATGGTTCAGATCTGATCTTGATTTGACAGCTGCGATTAACTCACGATTTTGCATCTCGCTAGTTCTTCGAAGGAGGTTCTTTTCACTCCAACTTGCGATAGGCGATATTCCAAAATAAAGTTGGATCGACGGTCCACATCACACCTTGATCTGACGGCTGCGATTAACTTGTGATATCACATCTCATGAGTTATTATATGGAGATTCTCGTCACTCCAAGTTGCGATACGCGAAACCCCGAAATGGAGTCTTTGACATGCTTTGATCTTCTGCCACGTGTCCCTCTTGGATCAACGGTCAATATTTTATCGTGATCTCGCATATCGCGAGTTTGAATCTCTTTCCTTTGAATTTCATGACTTGCGAAACTCCAAAGTGGAGTCTTTGTGGTGCTCTGATATTTCACCACGCGTCCTCCTGATCAACGTTCAAGATCTTGTCATGATTTCGCATATCGCGATCTCGACATTCCTGTGGTATTGTTACTTGACTCTCCATGTTGCGATTCACGAAACTCCGATTCACGAACTCGCTTCACCTTTCACTTTTAAATATCGTGCAGATTCTCCTGGATCCTACGATGGTTGGTCCTCATTCTCGGATCTAATGCCTAAGATATGTCCTCCATATTTGCACACTCTTCTTGTCTACATTGAGATCTAACAACCATCAGGAATTCTGAATTGTTGATCCAACGATCATTGTTGTTGCTCCTCCCCGATTATCATTGCACTGTTGATCATCGTTGTTGTACTTGACATCAATGACAAGCATACGCTGCCTGTAAAACATGCCAACAATCTCCCCCTTTGGAATTGATGGCAACAAAGCCACCCAGGTTCTTTTCTCCCCCGTTGACATCAATGTCAAAGAAAACATGCTCCCCCTGAGCTGTTTTATTAATTTTAGGAGGTATCGGATATGAAACTGATACAGGAATCCCCCTAACAGGATGGGCTCTCTTAGATGTGAGACGAGATGACACCCAACTTTTTTCTGATATATTTAAATGGTGTCTTGGCTAGGGGTTAGTAAAGATGTCTGCAATTTTTTCTGTCATGGGAATGTAATGGACCTGAACAATCTGATTGGTGACCTGCTCTCTCAGAAAATGATATTTTATGGGAATATTCTTGGTCTTGGAGTGGAGGACGGGATTTTTAGACACACTGATGGCACTAGTGTTATCACAATGAATTGGGATCGGTGCAATGTATTTTACCTCCAAATCTACAAGTGTCTGAATCATCCATAATACCTGAGTACAATAGGTAGTAGCAACAATGTACTTTGCCTCTGTGGCTGATAAAGAAATGGAACCTTGTAGCCATGCTACTAAAGAATCACCCAGGAAGAATGCTCCTCCACTGGTGCTTTTTCTCTCATCGACATAGTTTTCCCAATCTGCATCTGAGTAAGCAGTTAACTGAAAATTCTAATTTCTGGGATACCATAGACCATAAGTCATTGTTTCTTTTAAATACCTGAATATCCTTTTGACAGCATGAAAATGACTATGTTTAGGTGCAGCCTGATATCTTCCTACCATTCCTACAACATGCATTATGCCTAGGCGAGATGTTGTGATGTACAACAGGCTACCTATCATTGATCGATATGAGCTTTGATCAACATTAGGTGAATCATCATCCTTGCTTAATTTACATCCAATTACCATACGTGTACTCACAGGTTTAGAATCTTCCATTTGAAACCTTTTCAGCATTTCTCTTAGATATTTTTCTTGAGAAATGAACATCCCTTCGAACCTCTGAGTAATTTGCAGACCAAAAAAAAATGGCAGTTCTCCTATCATAGACATTTCAAATTTAGACTCCATGGTAGAAACAAACCATTGTACCAATGAATCCTTATTACATCCAAATATGATGTCATCTACATAGACCAATACGATGAGAAAATTATTATCCTCTGTTTTAATATACAGATTTTTGTCAGCTATTCCTCTCTTGAAACCTTTTTCTTTGAGATACGTATCCAGTCTGTGATACCAAGCTCGAGGGGCTTGTTTTAAACCATATAAATCTTTCTTCAGCTTGCATACTAAGTTAGGGTTATCAGACAGTTTGAAACCCTCTGGTTGTTCCATATAGACTTGTTCACTTAAATATCCATTTAGAAAGGCTGACTTGACATCCATTTAGTAGACTTTAAACCTTTTATGACAAGCATAGGCAAGAAACATTTTGATAGCTTCTAATATTGGTACGGGCGCAAATGTTTCACCAAAATCCAGTCCTTCTATCTGAGCATAGAATTTACAGACTAGCCTTGCTTTGTTCCTGATAACTTGTCCTTGCTCGTTCAACTTATTCTTAAAGATCCATTTGGAGCCAGTGACGTTTTTGCCTTCAGGTCTTTGAACCATCTCCCACGTATTGTTTTTCTCAATCTGATCAAGTTCATCATTCATTGCTTTAAACCAGTGATCATCTTTGCTGGCTTCATTGAAATTCTTGGGTTCCAACATGGATATAAAATCTATATGAGATTGTTCGGTGGTTTTGATTATCTTTCTCTTGGTTTGTACACCTTTGTCTTTTTCTCCAATTATGTGACTGCAGGATGATTCTTTTGAATGATTCTGGAGGAGGAATTTCAAGTTGACTGCTGATTTGAGTCTGTCTGAGTGTTTGAGTCTTCATCTAATTCAGAGTCTTTGTTTTCTGATTCTTGGACCTATTCATCTTCAGCTTTAGCTGTGTCTTCTGTAGACGACTCATTACTGTATACCTCTCTTGCTGGGATTCCTTCATCAATTTTTACATCAATACAATCAACCATTTTATGCAACCTCTTATTATAGCATCTATATCCTTTACTGTTTGTAGCATACCCTAAGAAGACACCTTCATCAACCCTGTCATCATATTTTTCGAGGTTCTCATCATTAGTCTTTATGTATCATTTACTCCCAAAGACTTTGAAGTGTTTGATTGAGGTAGGTCTTCCAAACCATAATTCATAAGGTGTCTTGTCACTTTGTGGTCTGAGGTGGGATTTGTTAAGGACATGAACTATTGTGTGTATTGCTTCTACCCAGTAGGTTTGACCAATGTTCTTCTCATTCATCATTGACCTAGCCATTTCCTGCACTGTTATTTTTTGCCTCTCAACAACTCCATTTTGTTGTGGAGTTCTTAGGATTGTGTATTCTTTCTTGATCCCATGTTCATCGTAGAATTCCTTGAAGTCTCTTGACATAAAATATCCTCCCCGATATGATCTTACTTCCTTTAACCTCTTGCTTGTTTGTGTCTCTGTTAAATCCTTAAATATTTTAAACTTCTCAAATGCTTCATCTTTTTCTTTTAGAAAGGAAACCCAAGTAAGTCTGCAGTAATCATCGATAATCAACATGAAGTAGTTTTCTTTCCCTGTGTCTTCCTATCTTGATGGTCCACATAAATCCATATGAACTAGTTGGGGTGGTTTCTCTGTTGAATTAAATCTCTTGGACTTAAACTGTGTCCTGTTTTGCTTCCCTACTTGACAGGGTTTACACGTTGAATCTTGGGGCTTTGATATTCTCGGAAGATATTTTACTGCCTTGAGGTTTTTGAGTTTGATTAAGTGGTCAAAGTTTAGATGACCAAGTCTCCTATGCCATAACCAACTTTCATCATGTTTGCTTAGATGACATTCTTCTCTATTTTCTTTCAGCACATATACATTATTCTCTGTCCTTATGCCTTTGGCCACCACTTGTCCTGAGTTTACAGACTTTATCTTGAAGTCCTTGGAAGTGAACAACACTTCACATCCTCTGTCACACATTTGAATTACACTGAGAAGATTATGTTTCAGCCCGTCCACAAGTAGAACATCTTGGGCTTTTCCTTTTCCATTACTTAAGCTCACCATCCCTTTGCCCTTTATTTTCCCTGGAGCATCATTTCCAAAGGTTACGTTTCCTGATTTGCTTTCACTTAGAGATAGAAACTTGCCTTTGTCTCCCGTCATGTGTTTGGAGAATCCATTGTCTATATACCAAGGGTTCATTTTTCTTTGAGCGGAAAACACTAATCCACACTTGTCACTTTCCTTCTTCTTCCAAAACTTGACATTTTCAGTAGGAGATTTTGAATCTGGTTCATATTCCCTTAAACGACAGTTGATAGATTTGTGTCCATAGTTATGACAGATGTAGCATTCAATCTCATTGTTCAACAAGTCAAACTTATTGGTGCAACGTTGTCTACTCATTGACTTTTGATCATTTCTTGACCTCTTTGATTGCATGTCTCTGGACTTAATTTGGCAATTGGAAATCAGTGAAGGTTTGTTACTTGGTTGCATCATTCTTTGTTGTGGCAAGTATTTATTCCTTTGAAATATTAATTGCTCATGTCTAAATCTTAAGGAACAATTTATAGCTTTGTGACCAAAGTTAGCACAGTAGAAACAATAGCCATAGAAGAATTCTTTGTACCTGGAAAATGGTTTTTTTCTTTGAGAAAATCAATTTCTTCCAGACTATGATGTCATTCAACAGTGCGCACATTACTTATTTGTTTTATAGATTCAGATCTGGCATCTTTTACCTTACTCGACCTGGGTGGCTGATTGTCTTCCTTTGTTTCTGCAGGATTGTTATTGTCATTGGTTGAACTTTTGACAAACTTGATGGGTTCTTCATCTCCTAGCTTACCACTACTTGATCCCTCTTCATACCCAAAGCCAGTTTTCAACTTTGGATTCCTTTGCTGATTTAGAATGGTGGCCAATCATTCTGAGGATTTGATACTTGATATATTCTGATTATACAAGGCTTGAAACTTCTCCATTTCTTTCCTCATTTTCACTACTTCTTGTTCTAATGCTTCACATCTTGCATTCTTTTATGATAGCTGCTGTTTCAGAATCTCTTCGATTTTCTTTGCCTCTTCCAATTCTACTTTTAGTAGGACAAGGTATTCATCGGGTTCTTTATTGTCTTTCTCGAACTATATCAACAATTGTCTTTGCTTTCTGTTCTTGATTCTTAGTCTACCAATCTCTTCCAATGCACTGATCAATTATCCTTCCATGTCAACCACGACTTCTTCTTCATTAACATCACTCCCTGTGCTATTATTATCATAGTCCTCTTTGGCCATAAGTATGAAGTCATTTAGTTTATCTTCAATACTTCATCATCTGAAGGATCATCATCATTGTTTACGCAAAGACTTTTCTTCTTAAAGTTATTCTTTTTAGAGAAATTTATGTGTTTGTATTTCTCCTCATCATCAAAAATCTTATCCTTTCCTTTGTGGGGACATTTATTTGCAAACTGAACTATCCTACCACTGTTAAAGCATTTGAAAGACAGTTTACCTTTGTATTTTCCTGATCCCTTCTTCAGTCTCTTCACAAATTTTTCTTCAATTTCATCGGGCTCTGAATCCTCATTCTTGTCTTCTTTAAATGATGCTTCTCTAGAGGTGGGTTTATCTTTAACTATTCTCATTTCATATGCAGTCAATGTTCCTAGAAGTTGATCAAACTGCAAGATTTTTATATCATTAAGTTCTTCTATAGCAGAGACCTTCGGGTTGAACCTATCTGGGAGAGATCTCAATATTTTCTGAACTAAAGAAGGTTCCCCAATTGTTTCACCAAGTGCCTTCATTTCATTTACCATTTCTTCTACTCTTAGAAAGTATTTTCCAACAGTTTCATCTTCCTTCACCTTCAGCTATTCAAACTGTATTCTGTAGGTTTGAAGCTTTGCATCCTTTACCTTCTCATTAACCTCATAACCGCTAATGAGTTTGTCCCACATTTCTTTGGCAGTTCCTAGGTGCATAACTTTTACGAATTTTTCTTCTACAAGTCCACTCAAGATAGCATTCATAGCCTTAGCGTTGAAGCTAAATTCTAGTTTGTCATCCTTATTAGCTAGCACAACTGGCTTTACATAACCAATATCTACCACATCCCAGACATCTGCACCTAACGACATTATGTAGGTTCTCATTCTAACTTTCTAGAAGGCAAAGTTTGTTCCATTGAACAAAGGGGCCTTATTGGTTGAATTTCCTTCATGGCTTGACATGTTTAAGCTCTAGGATCTAGCCTTAGATAAAAGGGGCCGGATCTGATACCAATTATTGCACAACTGAGAGGGGGAGGGTGAATTAGTTGTTACCATGCTTAAACAATTATGCTTCTTTTAAAAATTCTTCAAGGCATTCAATGATGATGAAAATAATGCAGGGAAATAAACAATGGCACACTCAACATTAGTCACATATATGAGAAACACAGAGACAAATATTTCCCGAGGAAACCCATACAGGGTAAAAACCTATTTTTCTTTATATGATAAGTAATAGTTACATTCTTTACATTATCATACATATGAGCACTAACTCATAATGAGGTTACAACCTCAGTTTTGCAAGCTGCTACTTCCTAAGAGAACCAACTCTCTGTTTTCTCTAGCACCCACTAGAAGGAAGCACCAACTCCCTGATTTCTCTAGCACCAACTAGAAGGAAGCACCAACTCCCTGTGTTCAAGCACCCACTTGAACATCTGAGGACACCAATCCTCCCTAGCACCTCCCAACCACCTTGAATTATAAATTCTTTGTTACTAAAACTTATTACAGTGATATAAATTTATTCAATGGCTTACCATCCTTGTTGTTGTTCTATTACACTGCTCTGCCCTGTCTATATTAGTGTCTTATGCACATCCCTTGCACTTTATGTTCTTCTGCCTTTTATGCTCTATGTGCCATATCCTTTCAATGCAACATTCCTCTACTGTGCATTTCTTCTCTTGCGCTCTACGTCCTTGCACACCCCTGAATTCTCCCGCACAACGACAACTCTTCTCTCTTCTTTGTTCAGCATTCTTATAGTATCTGTTGTCTTTGTGCATGCAATATTAGAAATGCCTCTGCATGCTCACTCCATGCCGAATTCCTCCACATATCGAGTGCTCTGCCTCATCATCATCGCAACTCTTCAACTTCTTTGGAAGTTTTTCCCACGCGTTCAACATCACTGAGTGTTCTGTTTAGATTTTTCAGCTTCTCTGGCAGTTGAGGCTCTTCGTCTTCTCTATCTTTGATGAGCTTATCCTTTCTATTTTCATCTACAGACTTCAATGCTCATCCACCTGTCAATCCCTCTAAGAGTTGTCTTCCTTTACTGGACAAAGATTGGAGACTCTTCAGCTCCTATGGCAATCACACAGAAGTCTCTTCGAATCTTCTGGCATAAACCATCAATGGTTTCTAGCAGTTACACTATGAAGCGCAACATTAGCCCTCTGATCATACTCAGATTCACCTGCATCGTTGGATTGGCTCCATGGGATCTTGCACTCATTTTGGCATTTTGGCATTCAACATTCGTGTGACCAAGTGTCTCGACACTCCCATACGTGATCTCCGAAGATTCGATATAGATCTTTTCTACGCTAGCTCCTTCCTCTATATGACCATGGCCATGACCAAGCACTTATGTATAAAGTTCTTTTCATGAATTCGCGTTTCGTGAATCTAGAGATGAGGCATATCAACTCTCCAAGTCGCGATCTCCGAAACCCCAAAATGGAGCTTATCTGGATTGACTCCTTCCCTTCTCATGACCACCGACGGTGACCATAGACTATGCCAAAAAGGCGCTTCATATTTCGTGAGTTTCCACACCATGCTCCGTTGACCCCAAGTCATCGAAATTCCAATTTCTTGCCACTTGTCCTATGATTGGATGGTTCAGATCTAATCTTGATTTGACGGCTGCGATTAACTCGCAATTTCACATCTCGCGAGTTCTTCGAAGGAGGTTCTTGTCACTCCGAATTGCGATAGGCGATATTACGAAATAAAGTTGGATCGACGGTCCATATCACACCTTGATCTGACGGCTGCGATTAACTCGCGATATCACATCTCGCGAGTTCTTAGATGGAAATTCTCGTCACTCCAAGTCATGATACGTGAAACCCCAAAATGGAGTCTTTGTCATGCTCTGATCTTCTGCCACGTGTCCCTCTTGGATAAACAGTCAAGATTTTATCGTGATCTCGCATATCGCGAATTTGAATATCTTTCCTTTGAATTTCATGACTTGTGAAACTCCAAAGTGGAGTCTTTGTGGTGCTCTGATATTTCGCCACGCATCCTCTTAATCAACGGTCAAGATCTTGTCATGATTTTGCATATCGCGATCTCGACATTCCTGTGGTATTCTTTCTTGACTCTCCATGTCGCGATTCGCGAAACTCTGATTCGCGAACTCGCTTTAACTTTCTTTTAAAGATCGTGTAGATTCTCCTAGATCCTACGATGGTTGGCCCTCGCGCTCGGATCTAATGCCCGAGATCTATCCTCCATATCTGCACGCTCTTCTTGTCTACATTGAGATCTGACAGCCATCGGGAATTCTGAATTGTTGATCCAACGATCACGGTTGTGGCTCCTCCCCGATTATCACTGCGCTGCTGATCATCGTTGTTGTAGTTTCCATCAATGACAAGCATACGTTGCCTGTAAAACATGCCAACATGGTTGGTGCTTCATATCCATCTACTACTGACTGTCAAACATAAAATCTTTGTGCCTATAAAAATGTTTGCATTCTTTTACTCCAATAGACTATTTTTTCCATCAAACCTTGGTGCCCCGATCTTAGCGTATTCCATGATCTCCTTCTAGTGGTTAAAATATTTCTTGAAGGAACTGCTCTAATACCAATTGTTGGAATACTGAGAGGGGGGGTGAATCAATATGATTAGTTTATTACCATTTTTAACCACAATGTGTATTCTTTAAATTTATGAGCATTGTTCAACAATTTAACATTAGCATTTAATGTATCATCAGTAGTATAAATCAACCATGAAAAATAAGCAACCACAAATACATAGTACACCAAAATTTTACATGGAAACCCAATGTGGGAGAAAACCACGAAATTATTTTCTTATATGTCAAAATAAATACATTCATAAGAAGCACCAACTTCCTTATTTTCCAGCTACAACTAAAAGGATGCTCAACCCCTCTATTTTTCATGCTCCAACTTGAAGGAAGCTCCAACTCCCCAATTTTCTGGAACCAATCGGAAGGAGGTTACAACCCACTTTCTTTTCCCTGTCCAACCACATAGAAATATAAATGTAGAAAAATTTTCACTGCCATTGAATCGAACATCCTATTACTAATTTGTCACTATCATTGCCACAACCTGTCATTGTTGTTGTACTTCATCAATCGTTACCACTCAAACCCTTATGCCTCAAACCCTCATACCAAGATCCACAAGTCTCAAGAATGTCTTCTAAATCAAATACTCATGAACTAATAAGACATTTCCATGCTGGACTATTGCATAATATAGATCCTGACATACAAAGTAAACCATACTTCTCAAAATGTATTTGACCTAATCGATTTGATATTTTGGACTTCAGTTTTCTCAACAAATCTATACTTTGTTCTCTGTAAACTCACACATGGTTGTGCTCTGTCCCATTGTGGCTCATGGATGTGCGCATCCTACTTCCTCTGCAACTCATGAATTTATTTTCTTCTCTGTGAGTTTGCATTTTCCTTCATTGAACCTTGCAGATGTTTGCGCTCTTCCTTCACTACAACCCGTGTATGTCCTTTCTCTTCCTTGATTGCAACTCACGGATAACCTCAGGAAAACCCTAGAACGATAAGCTCAAATTCGTCTCTTCAGCTCCTACAACTTCTCTCTTCACGGAACTTTGCTACCTCATACTCACTACTTCAGATTTGTCAATAGTACCTTCCCATAACACTTTACAACATAGATATTCAATGTGTTCAATAGGTGTTAATAAGAGTCTCTTGAAGTCTTATTTATACTTTTCAAGTGACTTCCTTTAGGGTCAAGATTGTAATTTTTTTTATCCCTTTTCCTTATTTTAGGGATAACCCACACTGTTGCAAGTACTTTACCTTTAATAAATGACATGTAACTTCTTGTTGACCTTCTAGGGGCTTCTAAATCATTCTCCGGGGTCCTACAACTTCACAAGGCCATAAGGCCTTAACCGCGAGGAACTACATGGCGTACCACATATCATTAGAAACGACATGATATGTATTTCCCATCCATGAGTGAGTTACTTTCATTTATAATATTCTTTATGTCCTTTTTCCTTGATCAACTGCGGGTTTCATAACCATACCTTCGGGGCTTCTTGACTTCTTCAAGGGTTAACATCAATGACATCCAATCTTTCAACATCAAATTCAATATGAATTTGGACATTTCTTCATCTTCATCTGAATAATCGATGTTGGTGCAGTTTGAATTAAAATTTTTCTTATTCTTTCTTGTCTTCTTGGATTCTTTGAAAGCTTCTTTCTTCCTAGATGGATTATCCTGCTTTGTTCTCATTTCATAAGTTGTAAAGATTCCATGTAACTCATCCATGCTTAATGTACAAAGATCGTATCTTTCTTCTAGGGTTGAAATGTTAGGATCAAATCTCAATGGAAGAGACCTTAGTACCTTTCAAGAAATTACTGGTTATTTAATTTCTTCTCCTAATCCTTTAATAACATTCACTATTTCATCAACTTACAAAAAATAATCTACAATATATTCATCTTCCTTCATTTTTAGTTTTTCAAATTGACCTCTATAAGTTTGAAGCTTTTCCCCTTTGACTTTGGCATCTCCTTCATAAATTTTTTGAAGTTTGCCCCAAATATTTGTTGCATAATCACAATGCATAACCTTGACATATACTGAACTAGCCAAGCCAATCAAAGTAGCATTTTTAGCCTTCAAATTGTTTTCACTGAGTTTCTTTCCATATTTATTTGTTGGGGGAGTGGAAGGTGCCTTGTATCCATCTGTTACTTCTTTCCAGACACCAAATCCCTGTGCTTTCACAAATGTTTTCATCCTTCTGGCCCATAAGACATAGTTCTAACCATCAAATAGTGCATTATATTCTTGGTGCACTCCATGATTACCTTATAGTGATTAGATTGTTTCTAAAGGACCTGATCTGATACCAGTTGTTGGAATATTAACTAATACTAA
>ML800620.1:228298-271797 GCA_009831015.1 Picea engelmannii
ATCAGTATTAGGCACTTTTTACCACTTTTAATCAAAATATGCAAGCATTTAAGATATCAACAATTTATCACTTATGATTTCATTCAATATACCATAAATATATAACCACAAGCACATAGTACACAATAATTTTATGTGGAAAACCAAATGGGAGAAAACCACATAATGCTTTCTTATATATCAGAAGATTAAATTCATAGGAAGCACCAACTTCCAAATTTATCCAGTACCAATTGGAAGGAGGAACCAACCTGATTTTTATAGGCTCCAACCCGAAGGAAGCTACAACTCCCTAGATTCTCCAACTCCAACTAGAAGGAGGCTCCAACCCCCTAGTGTATAGGATCCAACCTGAAGGAAGATACAACTCCTTTTCCTTGCCCCTTCCTTCCTCTGTTAAATATTAATAAGAGAATAAACATGTCAATGTTATTGTCACTGATACTGATATATCATCATCATCGAAACTAATACAACCACATGAAACTCATGCCAATATCACCAATAATATCCCCCAAATCATATACCCAATATCGCCAAGATATGCATCAAACCATGTGCCAAGACCTCCAAGACATGCCTCAAGCATGTGCCAAAACTTCCAAGATATGCCTTAAACCATATGCCAAAATATCCAAGTTGTACCTCAACCATGTGCCAACACTTCTAAGATATGCCTCAAGCATATTCCATAACCTAAAAAATACAAACCTCAAAATATATAGAATAACATACCTTTCAAGATGTGAACCACCTGGTGCATGAGATATTAAATATTCATACCTTCCTCAACTTTGGCATCAAGAAAAATACCTTCCTCAAAAATTTCCTCAACCTCACGGGATTGGACCGAGCAACAGAAGGGGCCTTGCGTCACGATACCAAGACAACCAATGGGGGCCTCATGGGACACCCTATGCTTGACCCTCTTTGGTCTTCTCAATTAGGGTTTTTTAAAAACCCTTCTCCAATCTATGGCTCTGAGCACTCCCTCGTTCACACAACTCCGCCACTTCACCTTCACTAAGAAATTACATCCTTTTTTGGTTATAATGAGAGACTCTTTGATGTGTATTTATACCCTTCCAAGTAACGTCTTTACTTGATTTTTGAGCCAACCTATAACTTCTTTTTTGAAACAACTTTTCTCCATTTACTTGATTTTGGGGCCGACTTGTAACTTCTTGATATTAGATATGGGGCTTCTTGACCATACTTTGAGGTTTCATATGTAAGAGGAAATAAATTCTCAACCACGAGGAACCACGTGGCATGCAACCTATGGTTGGAAATGACATTTCGAGGAATATCAATCTATGGGGGTTTTGCATGCAATTATGATGTCCTTCATACTCTTTTTCTTCAAGTAACTTAGAGCTTCATTACCACACCTCTGGGGCTTCTTAACCACTTAACCATATTTCTAGGGATTCTTGTAGACTTCTTCAAAGAGTATTCCCATGAGGGCCATGCTTAGAGATATGCCATAAGGGGACTACTTTGGAGACTTCTTCAAATACACCCATCACTTCTAGAGTCTTCTGGACTTCTTCTAGGGTTGACATCAATGACATATGATTTTCCAACAAAAGTGATAGTAAATATGATATATATAATAGTTTGTGACTTTTTTAATTGATAAATACTAAAGTAGCATTAAATATATTAAAGTAATAGAAGTAATAGTAATATTAAATAGTAATAGTAATAGTAATAGTAATAGTAGCAGTAAATGCTAAAGTAATAGTAAATTTACTGAAGTAATAGTAAATATGATATATATAATACCGTGTGACTTTTTTAATTGAGACTTTAATTGAGCTGACTTTAAATTTTAGAAATTTTAAAATATTTGAAATCTAACATCATCGACGTGGCAACTTCTCCCCCATACTTGGTTGTAGAGTGCCTCTCAGTGCAATCAATTTTTACATTCTTGGAATCCATGTAATTATTTAATATCTCACGTCACATGGGAATGCGATATCTTCCCAAGAATGTTTTTTGATTGGATTCATCTTGGTATTAATGGGGGTCAATCTTTTTATTATGGAGAAAGACATCATCATTAAGGTTTAAATGTTTTGGAGCCAAGTAATCCATATAGTAGGGGTGTTGGAGATGATGGTCTTGGAAATAAGGATGAGTAAGATAGGGTTGAGGATAATGCTCGCCCCCTATACGCCTGGAGCTGTGGGTTTTCAATCTTGGTTGTATTTTGTACACTTGTAGGGTTTACCTCCTCACATGAGTCAATCTATAACGTTGGCATTATATGATGATTTTGAGCGTACCACCATGTTGACCTTATAATGCTTATATGTCATGCAAGCGTACACCTATTTCAGGGGTGGTTGTACAACCATTGTTTGAAAACCTACAACTCTAGGCATATGGGGAATGACATTTATCCTCATACGTAAGATACTAAGGGGTGTGAGAATAAGAAGACAATCAACGTTACATGGTGGAAGGAACTATTAACCCACTTCTTCATGTATGTGGCTATTATGTCAATATATCCAAGACACTTATATGGATTTCATGGTTAAAGAACATACTAAATTTATGTAGTACTATTAACCCACTTCTTCATGTTTGTAGCTATTATGTCACAATGTCTAGGGCAGTTTATGTATTTGAGGGTTAAAAATGTCTAGTTTGATTTTTTTATTATTTAAAATGGGTTGAAATGAATTTATGTCAATTCCACACATAATTAATTTATTAATATTATTTAGAGTTTTATGATTTTTTAGTAAATTATTTTTGGTTTTGGGAAATTTGATGATATAAGAAGTTAGAAATTTTCTCAATATGGAATTATAATAAAAAAAATTATACTTTGGGCTGATTTAGAATTGGGTAAATCTTATAGGGACATCGTTGCACCATGCACAAAAATTGGATCATGGTGTAACTCTAATCATGTCCAAAATTTCTATTTGATTCTTATCAAATTTGTGACTAAAAACATGATCCCTTTGCTATAAGATTAGTTTTCTATGTATTGTATACATGACATGACATAATGCATGTAACACATGTGACACATTTCATCCACCTTAATTTTTTAGAGTAATTAGTTACTCTTAATGAAATTATTACGTTACACTATGTAAATAATTAAATCAATGAAATAAAATAAGAGAAATTTTCTAAGGGTGACATAACTTCATATTATTGCACAAGACTAGATTCATTTAAGCTTCGGATTTATCAATCATTGAGAGGGACTACATCTCTAAAAGATGCAAAACATTTTTAAGGTGCAAAATACTTGAAAAAATGTTTTCACTTCAAGGAATTGGATCAAGGCTCTAATGTATTTCCTCATTTTATTTGACTTTTGAGACAAACTAAAATTTGTTATTTGAGGGCATTTGTTTATAAATGACTGGGTTGTTTGACTGGTATTATGGCGATTAAACATGAACTTTTTATTATCTGTTTGAGTTTAAAATGATGATGATTGAATGGTTGATTATAAGTTTATATGATATCATAGATGAATTAATTGTGTTGGACATATGTAGCTAATGATAATGATTTCTATGATTTGAATAATTTGAAATAAGAATGTGAATACATTAATTTTTGGATGTTATTGTTGGTTTACCTAGAGTGACATGAAACCAAAGGGGTGCATTGATGTGAGATTGCGTCAACATTTTATAGGACTCTGGATTGAGTCAAGAAACAATAAAAGGCATGTGATTGTGTTTTATTTTGATTTTGGATTGTGAAAATTACTAATGTGTTGATTGTACTGTGTTCAGGCATAGAGAACTTGTTTTTCAATCGATTCACTTATGGGAGATGGGGTTGTATGGGAAGCATATTAAGTACCATCAGGAGAGGAGGATAAACGTTCATGTTTCCACCTACTAACACTCCTTTCGTGGAATGGGTTGAAAGGTTAGGGACACTTTTACTCTGAGGTTACACATTACCGTGAGGGTAAGTTGCATACTCAATCAATCATGAGGACTAGTTGAAGGGCATGCAATAAGGTGATAAAATTATTCCCCAATGACCATTAGTCTCTCAACAAAGGGTAACAAATATGAGCTAACAATGTCTCCACTATTGCTCCATTTCCCCACCAAGAAAATTTTGACACTTGAACGGCATGTGAATCATGGCACCCTTGGAAATACAATAATTGTCGAAGAATGAAATACATGGCACCATTGGTATCATCAATGAATTGATAATTTGATAGTAAAATGGAAAGTTTAATTGAAAAGTATCAAAGACAATTATTTTTAACATTGACTTTATCTTGTGAGAAAACAATTATATAGTATGCATTATAATTAGAAAACGAAAGATTAAATTAAAATCATAGTAGCATAAATAAATATTGGAATCATATAGTATATCATAACATGAGAGAATATCTAATTATATCAAAAGTAGTAAGGATAAATTAAATTAAGAGAGCGTGCATGAAATGAAATAAAGTTAATTTTAATTAGCAAAAACTAATTAGTAGTTCACCCTTAAGTCAAGGAGAGGAAATAGAAAGAATAATTTAAATTCAAGTTGAACTGTGGGAAAATAAAAGTGGGCCTAGGAGAAGTTAAAGTGAGCTAATAAACAACTCAGACAAATAACTACATGTGTACTGGTATAACAAGAAGTCATGAAAATAAGAAATGTAGTAGTTGGGCGAGTAAGATTCATTATTTTATAATTTTAAATAGGTAATTACATGTGAACTTGTGCATACAAGTGACACATGGGAGGACGAATATCAAGCTATTAGTAATTTAATAAAATATATTTTTGCATGGGTTGGACAAGTGACATGGGTCACAAAAACTATACAAATATGGTTTAGGATTTGAGGAAAATGTAAGGTCTTCAACTAGATGGGCGAGGAGACTTTCACCCAAGTCCTCAAGGAGACAAAAATTGGGGTTTCTCTAGCACCCAACTTGGGAAAGTGGATGCCTTGGGCGTGCTAAGATGCCAAGGGGCTTACCCAAGTATGAAGCGACCAAGATATTGGGGCGCATCGACATGAGGGACGCACCAAGGTTGGGTGCGTCGGTACCAAGGGGCACGACAATTGATGAGTGCATGGGTTTCTTTGGGAAACCGGGTACATGATGATTCATTTGGGAAACTGGGTCTACAAAGGGGTGCGGTGATTCATTTGGGCATGGGTTCGTGAAGGGGCAGGACACCCCCAAAGGACACGACGATTCATTATGGTGACCTTTGGAGAGCCTATAAGAGAACAAGGGTGCACAACCAAGGAAGACAAGTTTTGGTAAAACAAGGAGAGTAAGAGAGCTCTACGATTATAAGGAAAACAAAGAGGAGGAGCTCCCTCAAGGAGCCAATTCACTCCACTTGGGAGGACTTGTGCTACCTTGAGGTGAATTCATTGGACAGAGTTGGGAAATATTTTCTTGGGTTTATTTTGGTGAAGTCTGGAAACACGGGTCTGTTGGAGGCATGTGTGAGGCAGAACCAAAATTTGTGAATTCTATGGAAATGAAGAGACAGATTCTGTGGAAATTAGAAGACAACAAGTCTACGGTTGGGGGTATGTCTGAGGTGCACCATAGGTATATGTGGAGACTCTTGCGGTGAATAGTCTTGGTGGTGATATGTGTATGAGTGTCTTGGTGAGGTGAGGCGAGTTGTTTGACTCTTCCCTGTTGTAAACCAAGATGGTAGTGATCATGTTGTAATTGTTTCATAGTAACAAAGACTTAGTCGGATATTAGGCATGATTCATGGCACTCACATTGTATTTGTGTTTGTGTTTTGCTTGTTCCATGGTTCTCTTGGCATCTCATGGATGTATGCTTATATATGACTACGTGTTAAAGAAATTGACAAAATTATAGATATATAAGAGTTGCATTAGAGTAGAAGAGTGACTTGTCGGTGGCCTAGAAAGGAGTATGGGTATGCTCTAGTTGAAAAGGTGTAGTTTGGAAAAAGTGTCCTTGGTGTTTCCAAGGAGACAAGTGAGAAGCGTCAGGGTGTCGCACACTCTTAAGAGGTGCAGGATCGCAAGATTTGACTAGGAATACTGTGGGGATGTGACAGATGGTATTAGAGAGGATTCGTTGCATATTTTGGAGAAGAGTCAGTGAGATATTAACCACTATCTCGACGATAAATGGTATTAGAGTTGATTCATTGCAAATTTTGGACAAGGTTTAGGGATATCTTCACCACTATATTGGCGATAGATAGTATCAGAGTAGTTTGGTTCTCTTCACCACTCTTGTAGTTAGAACAATTGTGGTAGGGCACACTTGTTGAGAAGGTTGTTTGTTGCGAAGTCGGTTCAGTGGGAATGTTCAAAAACTTGGTGAATGGTGTGGTGCAATGAAATTGTTCATCAAAAATTTTGCATCAGACTTACGAGAAAGGTTTAGTTGATGGTGAAATGGGAAGGTTGAGTTGGGAGCACACCTTGTATAGACCAAGAGTAGAGCTTGTGGTGAAACAAAGTACTTGGATAGGGTGGGAGATTGCATAAATCATCGCATAACTTGTCATAGACTTGATCAAAGAAGCATACTTAGTTGGTTTTTGTGATGAAAGTGAGTGCCAAATATGTTGTTCACACCTTGGAGAGACCAATTGCAGAGTTTGTTGGGAGAATCGAGCACTTGGGAAAGGAAGATGAATGTAGGATCTGTTGCATGAATTGTCGCAGAAATAATTGCAGAAGTGATCACAAAAGATAAATGCAGAGGGTGATCACATAAGTGATTGTGAAGAAGAGACATTCTAGGTTGCACCAAGGTGAAGCATTTCGGTGCATTGGACAACCTGCGTTGACCTAGAGAAGATTCATAGAAAACAATTAGTTGGGAACATTTCCATCATCATGTCTTCATGTTGTACATCGCCAAGAAAAACAATTGAGTTGAGATGGGATGTTAGATGATGGGTAGACCACAATGATCCAGGTGGATATTGGTGGCCACCCACCTATTCCAACTGGCTCCTCGTGTCCGTTTTTGTTCAACACGTTCTTCTGTACTACTTTGTAATTGTGGGTTCTACACTTCTTGGGATATCTAAAGCCCCACGGATCCTACAGGTGGATATGGGTGGCCTCTCACCTAATCCAACTGGCTTATTTTGTATGTTTTCATGTCAGCACATCTTTCTTTACTTCCAGGGCCATTTTTGGGCTATAAATGTTGTTTTTTTGGCTCGCCACAGTCAAACTGTAGACAGTGTCAGAGTTTGACAGTGGAATGTGTATTTCTCTGAAATTCCTTTCCAATGGGATATGACGCACCTAAAAGGGAGGTCGTATGCAAAATTTATGGCCCTAGGAATTTGAGGTACCAAATTACACCAACTTACCCATAGGGCCCACGTGACTTTTTTCATTTCACCTTCTAGGGTTAGGTTTTTGGATGTCTAGTTTTTTTTCATTCATGAGTTATATCAAAAAGGCCTATGGAGCCTCATTGTAATCCATTCTACTCAGATGGATGCACATAGCAGCCACATCTCTCATCAGAGATAGCTACCACCATTCGAGCAAGTTTTCATCTCTGAAGTTTTACAGTTTCAGCCTATTTCATTATTTAATAGAAGATATGGTTAACTGGATATTTGTGTTATTCTCCATATCTCTGTGTTTATTGTATTCAGTCTATTAATTAATTCGTTCCACTCCTAAATCTAGATCAATGGTATCAGAGTGGTATGCTATTCATTTATTTTTCTTCGTGCATGTCCTCAACAATATCTGGGTACAAGAAATTGGGACTCAAACCAATCGGTCATGCCGAGCCCGACAATAACCCATGGGGGAAGAAATGAAAGATGATGGAGTAGGAGATCCTATTAAAATGTTTCTCAAGGAAGCCCTCGCGCAACAGAGGAATGAAATGATGGACCACTTCGTGTAGATCCTTTGACGACTTCCCACAGGAGAAGTATCTTCATCAAGCGGCCATGCAATCCCCTCAAGGTACAGGTAAATTTTTATATTCCATTATTTGAAGGAATGATAGATGAAAATGTTGTAGATAAATGGTTGAATCTACTCGAAGGATATTTTTCAGTCCACAATTTTTTCTATAGGGAAAATATTACTTTTGCACTCCTTAAGGTCGTTCCCCATGTTAAATACTAGTGGGATACTTACTCTGAGCAAAGGGCCATGGAGGAAAATATAATGTTTATGGTGGCCCCTACATGGGATTCCTTCCAAGATTCCATTAAAGAACAGTACTACCTTGTTGGAAGCTACGAGGACCAGTACACTAGATAGACCACCCTACGTCAAGAAAGGGACCAGACAGTACCAAATTTCACCAATATTTTCCATACCCTATGCACCAAATTGGGTATTAAATACTCTGAGCATCATTTGGTGCTCAAATACCACAGCTTTTTTCATAGATACATTCAAACAGAAATGGAGTTCCTGTACATCACCTCTTTGGGCACAGATTATAGATACATTGTCAAGATCGAGCAGAAATTTAAGAAGAAACGACGAGAGTTTGGATATGAAAACCCCTCAAAGCCGAAGCACGGAAAAGGTAGCCCCAACCCACACAGCAAGGGACCAAGTCGATATGGTCACCCTCAGGACAACCAGTCCAAGCTGCAACACAAGAAGGGCAATGAGAAGATGAAGAAGGACACAGGAAAATGGTGTGAGTACCATAAAAGTCCTTGGCACAACACCAAATAATGTCGCTCCAAGAAGTCCCTCGTGGCTGAGCTGAAGGCTTCTGATTCAAAGGTCGATTTTGATTTTGAGTCAAATCTTGAAGGAGGGAAGAAGATTATCGATGTTGAACCCAGTGCCACTATCACTACCACCAAATTATGTCCAAGTGAACCAGAAGAACCAGAGGAAGGGGAATGCCTCTTTCACTCGCAGATGTGGGTCAAGGGGGCTCTGATTCATTTCATTGTTGAAAATGATATTCAAAATAACCTTATTCCAGTAGAGGTCGTCAAGTAGTTGGCCCTGCTAACGACACCATGCCCCCATACCTACACCATTGGCTAGCTTCGCCAAGGAAGAGATCTCCGTGTTATCCAACAATGTTGTCTACCCTATGACATCAAGCCTTTAAAAGATGAGGTACTGTGTGATATTTCTCCCCTTGAATTTTGTGATGTTATTTTAGGACAACCATATTTTTGGAAGCATCACACTATGTATGATTCTATACCCCACAATGTTATTATTACTTTGGTTAGACAATTGTGTAAGATCCCAGAGGTAGTGCTGCTTACTGCTATTTCTTTAATCTCTACTAAGAAATGCAGTAAGGTCATTTCACAGACCGGTAAGTTCTCTTCTTTGTGATCCGTGCTCATAGTAAGAAGAAGGTTGTTGCCACATCCATGGCCTCTACACAATGCCTCTATTTACAGCAGAAGCAAGTGTACAGGATCGTGGAACAATAAAGAGACATCTTCTCCTCACCTATAGGGGTACCGACACACTGCCAAGTCAAGCATCCAATTGATTTGACTCTCGGCACACCTCTACCTAATGGACCAGTATATCGACACTCACTGATGGAGAATGAAAAAATGAGGCATCAGATCTGAGATATTCTTCAAAAGGGGCACATCAGACCCAACTCCTCCCCTTGCAGAATCCCGATTGTACTAGTGTAGAAGAAGGGTGGGACTTGGTGACTCTACATTGATTATAGGGCCTTAAAAAAAATCACAGTTAGGAACCGCTACCCCATTCCCAGGATTGATGACCTTCTTGACCAACTCAAGGGGGGAAATTTATTCAGTAATATCGACCTAAAGTTTGGCTACCACTAGGTTCCCATCAAACCAACTGATGTATGGAAGACAACCTTTAACTCTAAAGAATGTCTCTATGAATGGCTAGTCATTCCCTTTGGTTTAAAAAATGCACAACCACTTTCATGAGGTTGATGGATGATGTATTGAGACCCTTCACCAAATCCTTTGTTTTGGTAAATTTGGATGACATCCTCATCTTCAACAGAACGTGGGAGGAACACATGCAGCATATTCAATAGGTTTTGAGCACTCTGCGGCAACACAAGTTGTATGCCAACTTGGAAAATTGATATTATGGCATGTATAGGGTCCAATACTTGGGATACATTGTTGATGAGCATGAGGTACATGTTGATCTAGCTAATATCCAAGTCATCCATGACTAGCCAGCCTCGACCACACTGACCAAGCTTCAGAGATTTTTGGGGCTAGCTTACTTCTATTGATGGTTCATGTTGGGATTCTACCACATTGCATGGGCCCTCATCTAGGTGACCAAGGGCAGTGGTAGGGCCAAGTTCATGTGGGGGAAGGAGAAACATTGAGAATTCGATGATCTAAATCATCTCTTGTGCTCATCTCCAATACTCTCCTTTCCCGATATGCAACAACCATTCGATATTGAGACTAATGCATCTGACTATGTTGTGGGTGCAGTTCTCACTCAGCATGGGCATCTGGTGGCATACCATAGTGAGAGACTCTCTGATACTATCCAAAAATACCCCACCTATGACAAGGAAATATATTCCATTATACAACCCTGTCGTCAATGGAAACGTTACATTCTGCGGAAAGAGACAATCATACACAATGATCACAAGCCTCTGTCGTTCATACAGAAACAAGGGAAATTGCAAAATGAACGCCATCATAAGTGGTCCACTTACCTACAGTGGTTTCATCTCAACATAAAGTTGGCCATTTCAAGGCCCTGGGGAGATATTTCCTTTTCTATGTGGGAGGCCTATACTTACTGGGAGGAAATCCACCATAAATTAGTTACTGAACTATGGGAGGGTTGATTTTGTCTGCCCAAAGTGCATACCCGATCTGAGAGCCCCATGATTTTTTGTTATCTGCTAAATTATTCTTAATGATATTCATGAGGTTCTTATTTAAGACAAGTATCTCCAATCATGTCATTGATTGCCTCATTCTGCCCCCTATGGATGCACTCACCACTGTGCTCCATTCTTGTGGACATGAAGCATCTGAGTGGAACCAACTTTATCAACAAGATCCAAACTTCACCACCACATATCAACTCTTGTGTACAGGCGCAACTGTCACTGATTTTCACTTTTAGGATGGACTCTTATGCCACCTAGGCCATCTCTGTGTTCCTACAAGAGAGCGTGCAAAGCTGATTTGGGAAGACCACTACAATCGGGTGGCAGGACATTTTGGCGTAGAGAAAATTGTGGTTGTTCTTCAGAATCATTTTTATCGGACAAAACTTCGACAAGACTTCAACAAGTATATAAGATATTGCATTGGTTGTGCAATTTCCAATCCATCCATCAAGAAGAAAGGATTATATACCCCTCTTCCTATTCCCAAGAAGCCTTGGAAATCCATCTCAATGGATCACATGTCTGGCTTGTCATCCACCAAGCAAGGAAATGATCGTTTGTTTGTGGTGGTTGATCGGTTTTTGAATATGGCCATCCTCACAGCCTGTAAGAATAATGGCATATCGGTAGATACTGCTAATATCTTCTTCGAACGAGCGTGGGTCCACTTTGGGATACCAGAGACCATCATCTCCGACCGATACAACAAGTTCTTCAACACCTTTTGGTCGAGCCTCTGGTCTCTATTAGACACCAAGATCACAAAATCCATTGTTTTCCACCCCCAAACAGATGAAAAAACAAAGGTCGTCAATCAAATGATTGTGCACATCATTCCCATGTACAATTCTAACCATCCACGTACATGGGATGAGAGTCTCCCATATATCCAACATAGTTACAACATGGCTCTCCATAGTTCCACACGCCATAGCCCATTTCAGTTGGGTTTGGGATTCCAATCTTTGGGACCCATTGATGTTGCACTCCCACTTGCCACCACTCAGACAGACTCTTCCCTTGATCAGTGTGTGATCGAAAAATCCACCAGATTCATTGAGTGGATTCAACACATCCTCCAATAGGTCCAAAAGATTTTGCATAAATCTAATGCTCAGTACAAGAAGTGCCATGATCAACATAGGGTACCACACCAGTTTCAGGTTGGCGAAAAATTATGGTTACATCTGCAGAAGGAGCATCTCACTGGGGCCCATTAGAAGCTTCACCGACTTCGTTATGGGCCTTACACTATCACCAAGGTTGTGGGTAGCAATGATTTTGAGCTCACCACTCCACCCTTCCTTGGTCTACATCCAATATTCAATGTGGACCTCCTTCGGCCATATTTTCCACCATTATTGAACACTTTTGAGATCGCAGAACAGCTGACACCAACATAGCTCAATCCTGACTGCATGGAACAAGCATCCATTGATCAAATAATGGACACACAGATCAAGGGCATTCGCCATCAACAGATCCAGCTTTATCGAGTTGTCAAGGTAGGGAAACTCCTACACCAAGGCAAGTGGCTCACCCGAGGCCAAATCTAGCAGAAGTTTCCTCACCTGATGGGGGAAATCAATGCAATGGATACCATTGTTTCCTAAGGGAGGAGGATTGATCCAGGTGGATATTGGTGGCCACCCACCTATTCCAACTCGCTCCTCATGTCCTTTTTTTTCCAGCATATTCTTATGTACTACTTTGTAATTGTGGGTTCTACACTTCTCTGGATATCTGAAGCCCCACACATCCTCCAGGTGGATACAAGTGGCCTCTCACCTAATCCAACTAGATTATTTTGTATTTTTTCATGTCAACACATATTGTTGTATTTCCAGGGTCGTTTTGGGGCCCTAAACGTTGTTTTTTTGACTCGCTATAGACAAACTATAGACGGAGTGAGAGTTTGATGGTGGAATGTGTAGTTCTCTGAAAGACCTTTCCAACAGGCTATCGCATGCCTAAAACAAAGGTTGTATGCAAAATTACTTACGGCCCTAGGAATTTGAGGTACCAAATTTCACCAACTTACCCATAAGGCCCACATGAATTTTGGCGTTTCACCTTCTAGGGTTAGGTTTTTGGATGTCTAGGGTTTTGGCATTCATGAGTAATATCAAAAAGGCCCATGGAGCCTCATTTTAATCCATTATGCTCAGATGGATCCGCGTAACATCCACATCTCTTCTTAGAGATAACTACCACCATTCGAGCAAGTTTTTAGCTATGTAGGTTTACAGTTTCATCCTATTTCATTATTTAATAGAAGATATTGTTAACTAGATATTTTTTTTATTCTCCATATCTCTGTGTTTATTGTATTTAGTCTATTAATCAGTTCATTCCTCTCCTAAATCCAGATCAAACAACCTTCGAATGAGGTGACTCTTCATAGAGTTGCAACAGTTGGTTAACATTAGTATGAATTGATAGTCGGGCAACAGATGCATGGTGCCTTGAAGTGGAAGCATTCAAGGTGAGGATATGGGAGGGCATTAGAGACAAGTTTAGTCATTTTCATGCAAATTTTTGTATTTAAAATAATTTCTGAAGTGGATGAATGGACTCAGCCTTGTATCACAACAAAGGTCTTCTAGGCTTATGGAGTTGTGGATGGTGGTTGAGGTGAGTTCATGAGAGTCGATTGCTTGGGAAAGCAAAGGTCCAAGACAATCGACTTAGAACATGGTTGTAGCAAGGGATGTTATTGAGAAAAGTATGATTGGCTTGATTTCTTGCATTTTCCAAGTGTTGTAGTGAGTTCTTTGAAGGGAAGTCAAATGACTTGGTGGTTCAAGTGCATTTTGTTTCCATGGTGAAAATCGATAGACTTGAGAGCGACTCAAATGGTGAAAATTTGAAGAAGTCTTGTAGCAGTTTGTGATGCCTTGGTTGGGAGAATGTGGAGAGATATTGGGAAACCTACTTGGACTAGTCTTGTGATGGGATTAATCATATTTGAATGCATCTATAGAGGTGGATCGAGGAATCTACTTAACTCTTTAAAGAGTTGCGTTGGACATGTCGTTGCGGTGAAGTGGGTAGTGAAGTTTGTTTGTGTCGAGTTTGAGAGGATGGGTGAGGCACCCTGGTGTTTTGTGCCTTAGCTAGATTTCATTGGGTTATGTGATGAATTTATAGTAATGACGACAATTCTATAGTTTGGATTCTTATAGGAGGTGCAAGTAAATTTCATTTTAGGAGACGAATGGAGTCAATAAAGGAGTCAACCAAGAATTGTTGGCAATCAACCTAAATGAGAAGAACATAGACCAAGTGACTTGGGTGGTGTTTTCTTCCCTTTGGTATGGGACATTGGATGAGGCAGAGCACACCTTGGTGACTTGCATATGTTTGTGTGACAACTCATAGATTCAAGATGGTCATTGGTTGGATTTGTCATAAGTATTGGTTTGAACGTGCTTAAGGCATGGAAGTTCTTTGAGGTGACTCATTCTACTTGGAGAACTTTAGATAGTTAGTTGGGACATTTGGGGAGTGTAGGAATATTTTCCACACTCATCATAGATGTTGAGTTGTGTTGAGGTGACTTGACGAAAGAAGGAAATTTGGGGATTTTCCTTCGTTTGGAAGATTGTGTGAACAGGTAGATTGCAACATGAAGAAATTACTTGGGCATGAGCATTTCTCTTGCTTTAGGGAACATGGTTGAGGGAGAAAACTAACCATTCCAAGACATAGAGAGGGATATGCAGCAATATGGTTGGGTAATGAAGTAGTGAGGCAAGGGAAGTTTGGACATGCAGTTCATGAGGAATATTGGCTAATTGTGCCATGAGGTGGATAGTGGAGCCGAGTTGTCCTAGATGAATTTGTTTCAAGGTCACTTCATAGTGCACTGAGGTGAGGGGTGACCTTTCCTTGATCCAAGGGTTGTGAATATGGATCAAATTGAGAAAATAAGTGACCATTTTGTGCATGAGGGTGTGAACACTAAAGGAGTGTGATGGTTGGATTGGCCATCAACTAGTTCACGACTTGGGTGAGAACAACACTATGACAAGGGGGTCAAGAGTACGAACACACAGTAGATTCAAAGTGTGACACATAGACATTGCGATTGATCTCCTTGACGAAGATCATACAATGGTAGCAGTAATGAGGCATGGATGTAAAATTGCCTTAGTATTTAGAGTTGGACAGAGTGACATAGATGTGACATAAAATATTAAGTTCAGACATGGGGAGGCACATCTCAAGACTTGGATGAGACAATCGGATTGATCACCCTCTTAGCACATAGGATGTGTCGGGGTCAAAACACTTTGGTTTTGTCTTTTTTTTTGTCATAGGGTCTTTAATTCTTAGGCTTTGGGTTATATTTCATGTCATAACTCAAATTTTAGGTTTTTTCTATAATCATAGTATTGCTTTAGTCTTGGTTTAGAGCCTTAGTGTCATGGGATTATTCATCATCATAAGAATAAGGGTCCACATAGGTCACACACTTGTTCTAAAAAATCATCATCATGATATCTCTTTTCTCAAATGTGTACACAAGTTTCCATTATGTCACTTTCTAACCGTTTAGAGGTCAATTCAGAGGGCATATCTATTTGTTTCCAACTCACCTAAATGTTCGCAACATACTAAGAAGTACCTCATGCACTTATCTTTCATTATTGCAATTTGGAAACATGTCAGGGGGAATTTCATTGTCTCCAGTGATTTCATTTAGTTTTATTTTCAAAGATTATGTGAAGGAAAAAACTCTAACAATTTCCTTGAAGCATGCTATTGGAATTCAAAATTGGCACTGTAGACTGGCGCTGCAAACTGGCGCTGAGAACTGGCTGAAAATGATTTTTCAAGATTGGATGCCTTTTTTCTAATACCTTCTTTGGTTCACAAAGCACCAACCCAAATCCATATATATCGGGTATTCCTTGACGATTTGCATGTTGCTTAAAGTTTGACAGAAGAATTAAAGTTGTTATGAAATTGGCATTGCGAACTATTAAATGTCCATGTCCTGCCAACTCTCAAACCCATTGTTATGGTTCTCTAAATCCTGCCCATTAGACAAAATTGTTATCTCATGGTCATCCTACAGTTCCCTTTTGCAAACAAGTCATTTTTTCCCACTGATATATATGTGTTGCAAAATACATGTTTTAACCCTGCACCATAATTGCGCACTACAAACGGGTGCAACAAATCCTATGTCTTTGGATTTTCAAAACCCTTGTCATTTTGAAATCAGTCTAAGACCCAGGTTTTAACCAGTTGTATGGGATCCCTCTCAGACATGAAAAGTATGGCCAATCCTTCATAAAAATGATCTCAATTGCGTTGCATGTTGGCACTGTGAACTGATATTGGCATTGCAAACCCTCTCTTTTTACAGAATCACATATTTTTCCTGACTGTAATTTTACTCAAGGCTCAGATGTTGTCCCTCTTATCATTCCTTTATTTATTTTTTTCTCCACTTCATACCACTGTTGTGTATAAGTTTTTATTCAATTGAACTCTAGACATACCAACTCTATTATCAATCCCTAAAATCCCCGTTTACCCTATTTTTCACATAACAACTCTCATAAGAGCTTACATAAAGTGTTTTTCAAACAGTAATTATGGACAGTCAACAAAATAGGAAGAATCACAAGGGGGGGGGGGAGATTGTGAGAACTAAACCATATGACATGCAACTCATCAACTCTGAACCATTGTTTAGAGAATATTTCCAGAGGGTGGTTTGTCTCAATTTTTGTCAAAAGATGTTGAGATGACATCTTGAAGTGGCCAAAGAGTTTTCACTTAATTTTAATGGGACAAAGACTAAGGTGGGGATGTTGGAGTTTGAAGTTTCTGAACATTCTATATCTGTAGCTACAGAGATACCTGACTATGGTGAGAAATGGTTTAAATCCATGACATTAAACTCTTATTTCTACAAAGAATTTCTTAAGCCTGAATATCAAGGAGACAACCTATTTAAAGGAGTGCCTAGAAATCACATGATGAAATATTTTGACAAGATGCTCGTGGTCATCCAAAGGTACTTCACATGTGAAGGGAGGTTCAATATGGTATACCAATACCACATCAGATTACTATTACACTTCACTGGAAAAGAATCCATGAACCTTCCATTCTATCTTTTCAGGAGTATTGGTAAGATGTCAGACAAAGTCCAGGCTAAGTCAAAGTAGGTAGATACCAGTGTTTTTCACTTTGGTCTAAAAAATATGTTAGTAATGGAAGAGTTAAAGAAAACTGACACTGACTGGGAAAATTTCCTAAATACATCACATTTTCAGTTAGATATTGATCCTACACCACTATCCAAAAGACAAACTCCTACCCCATTTGAGAGGATTGTGCATTCATATTCATGCAAGAAGAAGAGGGTGACTAGGAGTGATAAATATTTCCATGCTACTGATGAAGTAGAAGAAGGTGGTCCTTCACAACCTCCTGATAGAGAAGTTTCACCTGTGGCAGAACCAACCCCCATGGATATTCCTTCAATCAAATCAAGAAGATTTAAAGGAAAAAATCGTGTCTTTTCCCCACAGTTGTTGTAGACAAAGTCAAACCTAGAAATTTGTTTACTAGATCAACAACCATACAACATTTTCTCATGAAGAGTGATACAACAAAGACTTCAGCTCATAAAAAATGCAAATCTCAGTCTTCTAAGAATCCCAGAGATGTTATTGACATCAACACTCCTCATCATGAAAGTAACCCTACCTTCAAAAGGTCCAGGAGGCAGCTCAAGGAAGCAAGAGCTGAAATTGACAAGTTGAAGAAGTAAGATTTGGGTTCCAAGATAAAGCTAAAGGAGATGTTGGATGTGTATGAGGAGACAATTAATAAATCAAGGTTCATGGCTAAGAGGATTTTTCCCCTTCACAGGAAACTCAAGAATGTCTATAGGCATAATAGAGCCTGCCAAGTTGAAATCAGAAAATTAAAGGCATAGTTACAGCCTTTCAGAGAATAAGTGGAAAAGAGGAAATTATATATGATGGCCAAGGTGGCTACTAGAAGAAGTTCCAGAACAAAAGTATAAATACAAACGATCTTTTAAAACCAACATCATTTTTGTCAAGTTTTTTTGTTGTGTGCATTTACAACACTAAATGATGGTTTTGAATTTAGAGCTAGACTTAGCAGTTTTTTGTGTTTTTCTCCAAGGATATATCATGGAAATAAGTTTGTATAATATCTGGAAGAATTACACTACCCATGGTACAATTTTTAAGGATTTGAAACTTTTGCAAAATAAAACAGACTGCTACAGGAAAGTTCGCAGAGCCTGGACTCATTGGCATTGCAAACTGGCTGTTTCAAAATAGTTTGTAGTGTTGCGATGCGCTGCAAACTCTTATTATTGAAGATTTTGGAGGGGATATCATACCAAAAATCAAAGGATCAGTTGCATTTTGGAATTCCACCTGCTTCAAGGAGCTGCAAACATAAAGACACATCATCAAGTTGTTAAGGATTTGTTGTATACTGTTGAAAAGTCAACAAGAAACATGTGTCTAATTTACTTTTCCCTTAAATAAATTAGACAATAAATATTAATCTATTATTTCATTCATAACTGAGTGAGTTGGATTTGTAATAGAATTATAAGTGTAGTTAAGTGAGTTAAGATCAGTTGTACTATTTGTAACTAAACATGCACTAGTGAGAGTTCAGTTAATCAGTGAACTCACATGCAACTGAAGATTCACCACGGTTAACTACATGCATGTCAGATCCAGTGGAGACCCAGTTGAGATAATAGGTGAAAGGGACAGTTTGGCTATTAGTTGTGATTTGATCACACATGTAGTGGATATGCTTATGAGCATGTGCAAACTAGGTAATTCGTAATTCATTGTGAGAATAGGAATTGTAGAGATTGTGCAGAGGAGGCAGATTGTCTGGACACAAAGAATTGGCACATGTATTTGCTGATTTGTGTATGACAGTGTGAGACGATTGTATTGTATTGAGAGCTCTTGGATTAGAGTTTTGTATGGGATTGTTTCATGATTCATGATATATATAATATATGATAGTGGGGTTTTTAGCTTTACGCTTTCCCGGTAAAACTTTTGTGTTATGTGTTCTTGATATTTCACTTTGTGATTGTGGTTGTGATCGAGGTTTAATTTTCTGCAAGAATAATAGTAGAAGTGATTATGCATTTAACAGTGGTGTATAATTGTTATATCAGGAGAATCGCAGGAAATACTTAATTTGTATTGAAATTTCTACATGGTATACGAGCCACGGAGGCCACGAAGCTACGGAAGTGAGGTGCGAACACAATTTCATTCTCACAAGTCCCGTCTCTAGCAGGGTGTGAACTTTAGTACTGTAGACTACGCTCAGTTCTCAAAGAAGAAATTATTGCACCCTAGACAAAGGAGAGGTGCGAACTTCAAGGTGATTCTCACAAGCTGCTTAAGGGAGAAGTGAAAACTCCCCTAACCCTACAGTGAAGTACAGTGCGGACTTCCCCAGAAGGTTCACAGGCTATACACTAGCAGGGTGAAAAATTCCTCAGAGAGTTCGGAGGCTAGACATTGGTAGGGTGCGAACTTCCCTCGGGATACTCTCAGGTGAGGTGCAAACTTCCTAGGGAAAGAGGGATTGCAGTAGTTGATTTTTGGTGGTTGGATAACATTCGAATTTGCAAGATTTTCTTGGTGCGACAGTTGATTCAAGATCGAAATGTATTTCAATGGCTTGAGGTTGGATTATGCACTCGAGGGAAGATCAAAATACATTGCTTGGAAGGAAAAGATGGAAGAAGTACTCGAAGACAATGGCTTGAAGGATTACATTGACAAAGATGTTCCTAAGCCGGATGTGACAGACACTACAAATCTTGATGCATGGCAAAAGAAATTGGCAAAGGTGAGGAGGATTCTATTGGAGGGAGTACGAGACCACATTGTCTCAAGTCTCCATGGGAAAACCACACCACATTCAATGTGGAAGGTTTTGACGGATCTGTTCCAAAACAGTAGTGACCATAGGAAATTGGCGCTCAAAGATAAACTCAAGAAGATCAAGATGGAAAAGGGCGACACCATTCCAAAATATCTCACGAAGTTTTTCCAATGTTGGGATGAGCTTGGAAGTGTGGGAATAACATTCGCTTCTGATGATTTGGTGAGCTTGGCGCTCCTAGGAATTCCCAAGAGTTGGCACAGTTATCAAGACTTTGTCAATGGAAGGGGAAAATTTCCAGATTGGGAACGACTATGGTCAGATCTAGTGCAAGAGGAGTTCAGGCGAAACATTAGAGATGGATCTTCATCAATGTGTGATGATGAAGAGGATTTTTCTTTGACTGCCAAGGCAAGGAAAGGGAAAGGGAAGAAATTCCATCCAAAATCCGAGTCTAAAGTCAAGAAGCTGGATTTGTCCAAAGTGAAGTGTTTTCACTGTCACGAACATGGGAATCTTGCTACTAACTGTCCGCAGAAGAGGAATAACAAGATGGTTGTTGGATCTGCAACTGGTGAGGATTTTGTCTCGCAATTTGAACTTGACTTCGCTTTGATCGCATGCATGGCTTCAAGTACATTGGGATCGATGTGGTATTTGGATAGTGGTGCTTCCTTCCACATGACAGGAGATAAAGAGTCTTTCATTGACTTGGAGGAGAAAGATATTAGAATGCATATAGAGATGGGCGATGATGGACGATACATTGCAACTGGTATTGGTACCATTACCTTTCAGAGGGAGTCAGGTAAACCATTTCAATTGAAAAATGTTATGCATGTTCCAGGTTTGAAGAAAAACCTCGTCTCAGTTGCAATGTTGGAGGACAGAGGCTATGATGTTTTTTTTAGCAGTGGTAAAGCCTACCTACAACATAAAGCAACGGGTCAAGTCAAGAAGATAGGGATTTGAGTTAAGAATCTCTACATGCTGGAGGTAGATGGTTGCGGTGCGATGACAGGCAAGGCAGAAACAGTGGTGAGTCAGGATGAGGGTGACTTATGGCACAGGAGATTGGGCCATCTTCATCGTGGAGCCTTGAAGATCATGCAACAAATATCTACTGGACTTCCAAGGGGAACACTTGCTCAGTTAGATCAGTGCAAGGGGTGCACCCTGGGGAAGTATGTAAAGTCCACCTTTCATGAAAAGGAGAACCATGCTTTGGTGATCCTGGAGAGAATTCACACAGATGTTTGTGGACCATTCTTGGTTGCTTCAACAACAAAAAATAGGTATTATGTTATTTTTGTTGATGACTTTTCTCGTAAATGCTGGATATTCTTCATGTAGAAGAAGGATCAAACATTCTCAAAGTTCTGTGATTTTAAAGCATTGGTGGAGAAAGAGTCGGGGAAGCAAGTGAAGGCTCTAAGGAGAGATAATGGCGGAGAATACATCTCTAATGAATTCAAATATTTCTACAGCAGAGAAGGAATTCGAAGAGAACTCATAGCACATCATAAACCATAACAAAATGGGGTCACGGAGAGAAAGAACAGAACGATCGTGGGTGCATCACGAGAGATGTTGCATGATCAGGGCCTACCAATGCATTTATGGGTAGAAGCATGCAATACTATGGTTTATGTGCAGAACCGTTGTCCTCATAGGCATGAGTACACCTAAAGAAGATTTTACTGGTAAGAAACCAGATGTTTCTCATTTTAAAAATTTTGGCTCATCTGTTTATGTGCATGTGACCAAGGATTCCAGGAAGAAGCTAGAACCGACTGCTGAAGTTGGGATATTTGTGGGGTACACAGAAACACCCCATAATTATCGTGTGTATTTTCCGAATAGTAAGATGATTGTTATGCGACGGGATATAAAATTCAATGAGGGGAAATTCATGCAGAAGAGGAACTACTGGTTCCCAAGGATGAGTCTCAAGATGTGGATCATCCACATGAGGAGGTTCATGAAGTGGAGGAAACCACTCAAGAAGAGACATCCATCAGAAATGGAAGAAAGTACACCATGGAAGCTGATAGATTGAGACTAGATGTTGCACAGAATGTAGGAGCCCCTACTTCACAGCGCAGACAGATACAGTCTTCTGATCGATTTGATAGATACATGGCTCTCATGATCAAATGTATTGTGACTGAACCATATTCCTTTCAGGAAGCAGTGCAGGACTCCACTTGGGTTGATGCTATGGTGGAGGAGTATGACTCTATTGTCAAAAAACAGTGCATGGGAAATTGTCCCAAGACTGGTCGATAAATTAGTGGTAGGATCGAGATGGATCTACAAGGTAAAGTAAGATGCTGATGGGAGTGTGGAGAAATACAAGGCCAAGTTTGTGGCTTGGGGCTTCTCACAGATTGAGGGGATAGATTATGATGATACCTTTGCACCTATTGCAATGTACTCTTCCATAAGATCCGTCCTTGCACTCTCAGTGCAGATGGGCTAGCAAATTCATCAGATGGATGTAAAAACTGCATTCCTCAATGGGATCATTGAGGAAGAAGTGTACATTGAACAACTAGAATATTTTGAGACCTTTGATAGGGATTCGCATGTGTGCAGACTCAAAAGAGCATTGTATGGGCTGAAGCAAGCACCTCATTCTTGGTACACTCGAATAGACAACTATTTCACTAGGTTGGGCTTCACCAAAAGTGAAGCGGATGCAAACCTATACCAAATTGTGGTGGAGGGTAATCTTTTAATCATTGTTCTTTATGTTGATGATTTAATACTGACTGGTGATGAGCAACTGATACACTCATGGAAGGATGACCTTGCAAAGGAGTTTGAGATGAAGGATTTGGGCCTTCTTCATTATTTCTCTGGATTGGAAATATGGCAGCGAGATGGTGAACTTTTTGTGTCTCAAGGAAAGTATACTAGGGAGATACTGGGTAAGTTTCACATAGAGGGATGCAAACCCATCGATACTCCTCTTCCAGGAAACTAGAGTAAAGAGGATGCTACTTCTGGAGAGGTAGTGGATGCTACTGTCTATCAACAATTAGTGGGTTTGCTAATGTATTTAGTGAACACGAGACCAGACATTTTCTATGTGGTTAACCAACTAAGTCAAGCGATGGTTAAGCCTACCAAACTCTTTTGGAAGGCGGGTAAGCATGTCCTGAGATATATGAAGGGCACATCTAAGTATGGATTATGGTACAGACAGACGGATGAGGTGAATTTGCATGGCTTCATGGATGCAGATTGGGCGGGAAGCCCAACGGACAGAAAGAGCACATCAGGGGGGGTCTTTAGTATCGGATATACAATTCTTTCTTGGTACAGTAGGAAATAGAGATCCGTGGCACTTGGTTCAGCGGAAGTGGAATACATGGCAGCGATTCAAGCTGCTTGTGAGGCTATCTGGATGAGGAAGATCTTGGTTGGTTTGCTTGGTTCTCATTTAGATCCGACAATGATTTATTGTGAAAATCAGAGTTGCATTAAACTCTCGATTAATCATGTGTTTCATGACAGATCTAAGCATATAGATATCTGATATCATCATCTTAGATATTCTATGCAGTGGAAGATCATGTTGCTTCAATACATTCCTACGGAAGATCAAGATATCGACATTCTGATGAAGGCACTCACCAGGAGAAAATTCGAATATCATAGAGACAGGATTGGGGTGAAGGATAATCCCTTTCTTGTTGAGAGGGAGTGTTGAAAAGTCAACAAGAAACATGTGTCTAATTTAATTTTCCCTTAAATAAATTAGACAATAAATATTAATCTATTATTTCATTCATAACTGAGTGAGTTGGATTTGTAACAGAATTATAAGTGTAGTTAAGTGAGTTAATATCAGTTGTACTAGTTGTAACTGAAAATGCACTAGTGAGAGCTCAGTTAATCAGTGAACTCATATGCAACTGAAGATTCACCACGGTTAACTACATGCATGTCAAATCCAGTGGAGACCCAGTTGATATAACAGGTGAAAGGGACAGTTTGGCTATCAGTTGTGATTTGATCACACATGCAGTGGATATGCTTATGAGCATCTGCAAACTAGGTAATTTGTAATTCATTGTGAGAATAGGAATTGCAGAGATTGTGTAGAGGAGGCAGGTTGTCTAGACACAAATAATTGGCACATGTATTTGTTGATTTGTGTATGACAGTGTGAGATGATTGTATTGTACTGAGAGCTCTTGGATTAGAGTTTTGTAGGAGATTGTTTCATGATTCGTGATATATATAATATATGATAGTGGGGTTTTTAGCTTTACGCTTTCCCGGTAAAACTTTTGTGTTATGTGTTCTTGATATTTCACTTTGTGATTGTGGTTGTGATCGTGGTTTAATTTTCTGCAAGAATAATAGTAGAAGCGATTATGTATTTAACAGTGGTGTATAATTGTTAGATCTAGAGAATCACATGAAATACTTAATTTGTATTGAAATTTCTACATATACGTTGCCAACATCTTCCTTCAAAATAGCAGCTTGTTGTTTTCTAGTTGTACACCTGTTGTCACGCTTCCCTTCGGCATGGAATCATATGAAGAATTTTAGGGATGAATTGTAAATCTTTCTTTTGATAAGTTTATTTATTTAAGAGGTATTTTAAGTGTGGAAAAAGGTTGGAATGGTTGGGTAGAAAACTCTGACTTTTAGTCTTCTTTTGTAACCGAGTTTTCTTGATGTATGGACCAGATCCAAGAAAATTTTAATGGTGGAAATTAGTCTTATTCTCACTATATTCTCTTTTCTCTCTCACTTTGATATCAATCTCTTTTGAAGGATTCATCAGTGTATTATTTCTTTATTGCAGTAAAATATTTATTGTGGTATTGTATGCAAATTGATCAAAGTGTTTTTTCTCTTTGGATCAACAAGTTCTTATTCAAATGAGTTTTCTTTCATATGTGTTTCAGGAATACCTGATGTAAACTGATATACATATTACACTTTTCTTGGTAATTCTTCCATCTATCATTTAAATATCTCTTAAACCCTGATTTGAAACTATTAAAATCCTTGCTTACTGATGTGTATTTCATGGAAGGATTTGTGGTTGACATCTTAAAACTGAGTTTTACATCCATTTTCCACACTCTTTAAAATTTTATCCTTTACATTCTAATGGGTATTAAGCTTACATATACAACATTCTAGGTGTGAATTCTAGTGCTAACATTTTTGGCATCGTTGTCGAGGATAGATTAAAGATATTTCTCTAGGTTGTACGACAAAGACACTACTGATTTTGTTGGTGTATAGAAATCAGTAACCAGAAAGACTACATAGTGCACCTAGTGACTCCAAATTTGAGTTGTGTCTCCCAAGATTAGGCACACAATGTCTAATCCACAGTCACTTATGGCTACACCTGAACCTGAGCCAGAAAAAAATCATAAAGAATGGAAAAGCCTTGTAAGGGGCCTCCTCATCTAAAGTTTTAGGTACTTTTGGAGATTTACCTGACTCTTCTTTCCATACACTAGTTGTTGTTTCTCATGTTTCTCATTTACCTATTGTTTAAAATCCTGTAAAGTCAGAACTGCGATATTTTCCTGTAGAATATTCAACTTTTTCTCCTAAGTTGAAAGAAGAAAACCTAGAAATTTTTTATTTTCTTGCATCCCCTGAAATTGTAAAGTGGTTTAGACTTGAAAATTCAGAATATTTTCCTCTCTTAGGTTCTCCTTCTCCCCATTCTTTTAAATTTTATGTAACTAAAGAAGAAGGAACCTCAGTTTCTGTTGAAATTCCCCCAGCTTCATCCAAGAGTCAATCACTTTCTGTTAAATCTAAAGTTTCCCCACCTTATACTCCTCCTTTTCCAAGACTACATGTTATACAGATTGCATATTTACTTTTCAAGCCAGCTTCTACTTCTCCTTAAATTCAGAATCCTCCTTTTCCACATCAAATGACAGGGGTTAATCCTCGTCAAAAAATATTGTATGCCATTGTGGCTACTAGGTATGCACCATTAGTGCTTTCTCATCCCATGAATGCTCTTCCAATAGGAGATTAACTTAAGTATATGCCTAAGTTTAAAGGAGAGGAAGATATCACTATAGAAGGGCATCTTGCTGCATTTTACAGTTATGCAGAGAATTTGAATATTGAAAATGAAGATGTCTGGATGAGGGTTTTTGTGCAAAGTCTAGAAGAAGAAGCAAGAAATTGATTTAGAACTCTAGCTCCTGGATCAATTGTTGGAATTGAAGCCCTAGATGATGTTTTTTTAAGACATTGGGGTGACAAAAAGGAATTCTTATATGACATCATAGAATTTGGGGCTCTTAAAAGGAAAGAGGGTGAATCAATGTCAATTTTTTCAAAGAGATTTAACAATATGTAGAATAACATTCCTACTGAGATTAAACCTACTGAAAATTCTGCTAAAATAACCTATGCAAGTGCTTTTGATCCATAATTTTGTATTTTATTGAGAGAAAGAAGGTCTACAACATTATCCCAATGCAAGATGTTTCTCTAGAGGTTGAATCAAACATATTGGCAACAGATAAGTTAAGGGGAAAATATGATAGGGATAGAAGAAATAAAAAAGCAGAAGTCTCATCTTCCGATGCTTCAGGAATTAATCCCCAGGTTGATGAATTGACTAAGTTGGTTAAGTCACTTTATGTGGAAATGGAAAACTTAAAACTTGAAGGGAGACAAACAAATAGAAACCCCCAATATTTTGGAAATAAAAACAATTTTAGAAGACAAAACAATACACCTCAAATTATTCAGAGAGATCAAAGAAATAGAGAGGATCATAAGGTTTAAACTCCTCTGCAGAACAATTTGGTTGATGATGAAGAAGGAGATAATGAAGAATCATATCAATAAATTCATTTTCTATGGGACACAATCACTTCCCCTCATTTAACCCAATCTTCTTATGAAGAGTATTTAATGAGAAATCAGTTGAATGAGTTAAGTAAAGAAGAAAAAATGAATGAACCTCAAAACAAATACAATTTGAGGTCAAAACAAAAGGAGGGAAAACCAAGTACATCTAATCAGACTAAAAAATCATATACCCCTCCCAAAATAGTGGTTGCACAAAATAAAGGAACAAAAGAATAGAACAATTAGCCAATCATTAAAGCTCATGTTCAAGAGACAAAGGAAATTTTGAAGTCCCAATCCTATTTTAACTTTGAGAATGAAATCCAAAAATTCAAAATTCTTGTCCAATTCCTAGACTTGATGAAAAATGAAGATTTCAAGAAATATATTTCAAAAATGTTGCAGCCTAAATCTTGTTCCCATTCAATAGACTCAGTTAACTTGCAAGATGAGAAAACTGCAGTTATAGTGGGGCCACTGGTAGAAGACAAAGATGACTTCTCTCCTCCATTTTACACTTCTTTGAATGTACATGATAAAATCTTTCATAATTTCCTTATGGACTCAGGTGCATCCCACAACTTGATGCTTAAGGTTTTCATGGATGAATTGGGTCTGGAAATCACTAAATCATATCATGATTTGTATTCCTTTGACTAAAGAAAAGTAAAATGTCTTGGAGTTATTAAAGATTTAGTGGTCACTCTTTTTCAACTACTTATGAAGAGCATAGTCATGGATATTGTAGTTGCAGATGTTCCTCCCAAGTTTGGGATGTTGTTTTCTAGATCGTGGATCAAAACGTTAGGAGGGAAATTGAAAATGAATTTTTCTTATGCTACCATACCATTCTTTGGGGGTGAACACATAAGGTTGTATAGATAAGCACAACTTGCATATATAATAAGTGATGAAGGAAATCCAAGAAACCATCCCATCTATGTCGTTGATACTGATTTAGGATCTAGTATTTTACATCTTAGTAATTTTCCTTAGTCAACATTGGAAATAAAAAATCAGTCACCAACAACATGTGAGACATCTAGACAGGGTGCTCAAACTTGGAAAATGTATTTTGATGGTGCATCTTCCAAAGATAGTGTTGGTGTTGGAGTTGTGTTAATTTATTCTTCTCAGGAGGTCATAAAATTGTCCTTCAAATTGGAATTTGAAACCACAAATAACATTGCAAAGTATGAAGCCTTAGTTTTGGGGCTTAGAACTACAAAGGAAATGAAAATTCAAGATTTATCCGTTTTTTGAGATGCAGAGCTGATTGTGAATCAAGTCAGAAATATCTATAAAGAAAAGCATCCAAGACTGAAAGCTTATAGGAATGAGGTATGGGAACTTATGGAAAATTTATTCTTAACCTTCAAAATATCTTTTGTTCCCAGAGAAGATAATAAATTGGTTGATTCCTTAGTTGTTTATGCCAGTAATTTTAAAATCCCACTACCTCCCAAACGTAAGTATGATGTTGAGGAAAAATATAGACCTTCTATACCTGATAATGTCAAGCATTGGAAGGTTTTTGAAGATGATCAAGGAATAAAGAGGTTTTTGGAAACAATAGATGAATTTTCTTCTCTTCATATTGATCAAGATTCAGATCATGATAAAAATATGCATCTTGATAAATTTCTGAACAAGATTTCAGATCACAAAATTATTTAGTTTCCTAGCAATCATATTCTTAAAGGATTGGTTCCCTTGGAGATATTGTTTGATAAAAATGATGTGTGTTTGAAGGTGAGTGGTTCAAGTGAAAATTTTGATCTAACAGAGTGTAATCTAGGTACTGAAGAGGAACCTAAATATGTCAAATTGTCTAGTAGTTTGTTAGAAAATCAAAGGGTTGAATATATCAAACCGTTGAAAGAATTTGTTGATGTTTTTGCATGGAAGTATGAAGACTTGGAAACTTATGATACTAGCATCATTGAGCATAGAATACCTTTTAACGATGATACCAAACTATTTAGAGAGAAAATAAGGCAGATCAACCCTATGTTATTGCCCATTGTGGAGAAAGAGGTCAAAAAAATGTTTGATTCCTAGATCATTATACCTTTGAGGTATTTTGATTGGATAGCTAATTTTGTCCTTGTCAGAAGGAAGAATGTTTAGATCATGATTTGTGTTGACTTAATAAACTTAAATAGGTGTTCCAAAAAAGACAATTAACCCTTACCTAAAATGGAGCAAATCTTGCAAAGGGTGACAGGCTTAGTGAGGATGTCAATGATTGATGGGTTTTCGGGCTACACTCATATTTATGTATTACCATAGGACAGGGAAAATACAACATTTACCACTCCTTAGGGTACATTCATGTATTCCAATATGCCTTTCAGTCTCATGAATGCATGGGCAACTTTCCAACGTGTAATGGACATTGCATTTATTGGAGAGAAAGACATGTTTGTGGTTATCTACTTGGATGATATCACAACGTTTTCCAAATCTGATCAAGAGCATTACCGACATTTAGAGAAGGTGTTCCTAAAGTGCAAAAAATATGGGTTGTCAATTAATATTAAGAAGTCTATTTTTTCCATGAAAGAAGGTAAGCTGTTAGGACATATTGTCTCAGCTAAAGGAGTAAAAATTGACCCAAATAGAGTAGAGGTCGTCAAAGATCTTTCTCTCCCAATGTCCAAGAAATACATTCAGTCTTTCTTAGGTAAGATAAACTTCTTGAGGATATTTATATCTAACTTTTTTGAGTTTTTCAAATTTATGACAACCATGTTGAGAAAAGGGAATCAAGTAAAATGGACACCAGAAGCTAGGATTTCTTTTGAACAAATATAACAAGCATTGGTTGATGCTCCTGTTCTAATCAGTCCTAACTACTCAAATGGATTTTTTCTTTTTTCATTTGCATCAAATGATACATTAGTTGTTATCCTTCTTCAAAAGAATTCAGATGGAATCGAGAAACCTATTTATATTTTCAGTAGGGATTTGAAATATGTTGAAGTCAGATATGACATCATGGAGAAACAAGGTTATTCTTTAGTCAAAGCCCTAAAATATTTCAAGGTATATGTTCTTCACTAAAAAATGATTGTGTATGTTCCTTCAAGCTCTGTAAAAAAAAATTGATTCATCCTAATATAGATGGGAAAATAAGTAAGTGGATTGCTAAGATTTTGGATTTTGATCTTGAGATGAAACCCACCAAGTTGGTGAAAGGTCAAGGTTTATCTAGATTGTTAACTGAATCAAATTGTAAGGAAATGGGAGTAAATTTCATGAATGTTAATTCTTTAAATCAACAAACTGATATTCCTAACAACAACTTGCAAATCAACTCAAAATTGACAGAATGAAGTTGGTACAATGACCTCATCTATTTCCTGAAAACTTTGTAACCCCATAATCGGTCTCTGTTGAAGGATTCATCATGTTGTTGTTTATTTATTGTAGTAAAAGACTTGTTGTGGTATTGTACGTAAATTGATCAGAATGTTTTTCCTCTTTGGATTAAGAAGTTCTTATTCAAAAGATTTTTCTTTCATATTTGTTTCAGTAATACCAGATGTAAACTGATATACATATTACACTTTTCTTTCTAGGTCTTCCATCTATCATTTATATCTCTTAAACCCTGATTTGAAACTATTCAAATCCTTTCTTGTTGGTGTGTATTTCATGGAAGGATTTGTGATGGACATCTTAAAACTGAGTTTTACATCCATTTTCCACACTCTTTAAAATTATATCCTTTACATTCTAATGGGTATTAGTCTTACATGTACAACAATGTAGGTGTGACTTCTAGTGCTAACATTTTTGGCACCATTTTTGGGGACAGATTGAAGATATTTACATGGGTTATACGACAAAGACACTACTGATTTTGTTGGCGTACATAAATAAGTAAACAAAAATATTGCATAGTACACCTGGAAACTCCAAAGTTTAGTTATGGATCCCAAGAGTAGGCACACGTGATCTAATCCATAGTCACCACTGGTTGCACCTGAACCTGATCTAGAAAAAATCATAAAGAAGGGAAACTATTTCAAGGAGCATCCTCTTCTAAAATTTTAGGTACTTCTGGAGACTCACGTGACTCTTATTTCCATACACTAGTTTTTGTTTCTCATTTTTCTCATTTATCTATTGTTGAAACTCCTGTAAAGTCACAACTAGGATATTTTCCTATAGAATATTCAACTTTTTCTCCTAAGCTGAAAGAAGAAAACCTAGAAAATTTTGATTTTCTTGCATCCCTTGAAATTGTAAAGTGGTTTAGACTTGAAAATTTGGAATATTTTCCTCTCTTAGGTTCTTCTTCTCCCCATTATTTTAAATTTTATATAACTAAAGAAGAAGGAACCTCAGTTTCTGTTGAAATTCCCCCATCTTCATCAAAGACTTAGCCACTTTCTGTTAAATCTTAATTTTCCCCACCTTATACTCCTTTTACAAGATTATATGTTATACATATTGCATATTTACCTGTCAAGTCACCTTCTACTTGTCCTAAGAGTCAGATTCCTCCTTTTCCAAATCAAATGGCAAGGGTTAATCCTCCTCAAAATAGAATGGATTCCATTGTGGCTTCTAGGTATGCACCATTAGTGCTTCATCAACCCATGAATGCTCTTACAATAGGATATTACCTTAATTATATGCCTAAGTTCACAAGAAAGGAAGATCTCACTGCAGAAGAGCATCTTGCTACATTTTACAGTTATGCAGATAATTTGAATATTGAAAATGAAGATGTCTGGATGAGGGTTTTTGTGCAAAGTCTGGATGGAGAAGCTAGAAAGTGGTTTAGCAGTCTATCTCCTAGATCAATTCTTGTAATTGAAGCCTTCGATGATTCTTTTTTAATACATTGGGGTGACAAAAAGGACTTCTTATATTGCATCACAAAATTTAACAAGATGTATAATAAAATTCCTATTGAGATTAAACGTATTGAAACTTATGCTAAACTAACCCATGCAAGTTCCTTTGACCCAAAATTTTGTCTTTTATTGAGATAAAGAAGGTCTACAACATTATCCCAATGCAATATGTTTCTCTAGAGGTTGAATCAAACATATTGTCAATATATAAGTTAAGGGGAAAATATTATAGGAATACAACAAAACAAAAATGAGAAGCCTCATATTTTGATGCTTCAAGAATTAATCCCTAGGTTGATGAATTGACTAAGATGGTTAAGTCACAATTGGTGGAAATGGAAAAATTAAAACTTGAAGGGAGACGAACAAATAGAAACCCCCAAGATTTTGGATATAGAAATAATTTCAGAAGACAAAACAATACACCTCAAATTATTCAGAGAGATCAGAGAAATAGGGAGGATCATAAGGTTCAAACTCCTCTATAGAACAATTTAGTGGATGAGGAAGAAGGAGATAATGAAGAAGCAGATCAAGAAATTCATTGTCTAGGGGACATAGTTCCTTCCCCTCATTTAACCCAATCTTCTTATGAAGAATCTTTAATGAGAAATCAATTGAATGAGTTAAGTAAAGGAGAAAAAGTGAATGAAACTCAGAACAAATACAATTTGAGGTCAAAACAAAAGGAGGGAAAACCAAGTACATCTAATCAGCCTAAAAAACCAGATACTCCTCCCAAAACAATGGTTGTACCAAATAAAGGAACAGAAGAAGAGAACAATCAACCCATAATTAAAGCTCTTGTTCAAGAGACAAAAAAAATTCTGAAGTCGCAATCCTATTTTAACTTTGAGAATGAAATATAAAAAATCAAAATTCCTTTCCCATTCCTAGAGTTGATGAAAAATGAAGATTTCAAGAAATCTATTTCAAAAATGTTGCATCCAGAATCTTCTTCCCAATCAACAGACTCAGTTAACTTGCAGGATGAGAAACCTGTAGTTATATTGGGACCACTGGTAGAAGACAGAGATGACTCCTCTCCTCCCTTTTACACTTGTTTGAATGTACATGATAACATCTCGCACAATTGCTTTATGGAATCAAGTGCATCCCACAACTTGATGCCTATGGCTGTCTTGGATGAATTGGGTCTATAAATCACTAAAGCATATCATGAGTTGTAGTCCTTTGACTCAAGAAAAGTAAAATGTCTTGGAGTTATTAAATATTTAGTGGTCACTGTTTTTCAACTACTTATTAAGAGCATAGTCAAGGATATTGTAGTTGCAGATGTTCCTCCCACGTTTGGGACATTATTGTCTATATCATGGATCAAAAGGTTAGGAGGGACATTGCAAATGGATATTTCTTATGCTACCATATGAGTCTTTGGGGGTGAACACAGAAGGTTGTATAGAGAAGCACAACTTGCATATATCATTAGTGATGATGGAAATCCAACAAACCATCCCATCAAGGTATTTAATATTGATTTAAGATCTAGTATTTTTCATCGGACTGATTTTCCTCAGTTAGCATTGGAAATAAAAAATCAGTCACCAAGAACATGTGAGACATCTAGACAGGGTGCTCAAACTTGGAAAATGTATTTTGATGGTGCATCTTCCAAAGATAGTGTTGGTGTTGGAGTTGTGTTGATTTCTCCTTGTCAGGAGGTCATAACCTTGTCCTTAAAATTGGATTTTGAAACCACAAATAACATTGCAGAATATGAAGCCTTAGTTTTGGGGCTTAGTATTGCAAAGGACGTGAAAATTCAAGAATGATTAGTTTTTGGAGATGCAAATTTGATTGTGCATAAAGTCATAAATATCTATCAAGCAAAGCATCCAAGACTAAGAGCTTATAGGAATGAGGTATGGGACCTTCGTGACAATTTATTCTTAGCCTTTGACATATCTTTTGTTCCTAGAGAGGATAATAGATTGGTTGATTCCTTAGCTATTTCTGCTAGTAATTTTAAAATCCCACTTCCTCCCAAACCTAAGTATGATGTTGAGGTAAAATATAGACCTTCTATACATGATAATGTCAATCATTGGAAAGTTTTTGAAGATGATCAAGAAATAAAGAGGTTTCTGGAAACAGTAGACGACTTTTCTTCTCTTCATATTGATCAAGATTCAGATGATGATAAAAATAGGCATGCTGATAAATTTCTGAACAAGATTACAGATCAAAAAATTGTTCAGTTTCCTAACAATCATATTCCTAAAGGATTGGTTCCCTTGGATATATTGTTTGATAACAATGATGTGGATGTGAAGGTGAGTGGTTCAAGTGAAAATGATGATTTGATAGAGCGTAATCTAGGTACTGAAGAGGAACCTAAATATGTCAAATTGTCCAATAGTTTGTCAGAAAATCAAAGGGCTGAATATATCAAATTGTTGAAATAATTTGCTGATGTTTTTGTTGAAAGAATTTGCTGATGTTTTTGCATGGATGTATGAGGACTTGGAAACTTATGATACTAGAATCATTGATCATATAATACCTTTGAAGGATAATACCAAACCATTTATACAGAAACTAAGGCAGATCAACCCTATGTTATTTCCCATTATGGAGAAATAAGTCAAAAAATTACTTGATGCCAAGATCATTATTCCTTTGAGGTATTCTGATTATATAGATAATTTGGTCCTTTTCAGAAATAAGAATGGTGAGATTAGGATTTTTGTTGACTTAGAAACTTAAATAGGCGTTCCAGAAAAGACAATTACCCATTACCTAAAATGAAGCATATCTTGCAAAGGGTGGCATGCTCAGTTAGGATGTCAATGATTGATGTGTTTTCAGGCTATAATCAGATTTATGTATTACTAGAGGACAGGGAAAATACAACATTTACCACTCCTTGGGGTACATTCATGTATGCCAAGATTCCTTTCGGTCTCATGAATGAAAAAAAAACTTTCCAACGTGTAATGGACATTGCATTTATTAGAGAGAAAGACAATTTTGTGGTTATCTACTTGGATGATATCACAGTGTTTTCCAAATCTGATCAAGAGCATTACCATCATTTAGAAAAGGTGTTCCTGAAGTTCAAAAAATATGGGTTGTCACTTAATCCCAAGAAGTCTCTTTTTTCCATGAAAGAAGCTAAGCTGCTAGGACATATTGTTTCAGCTGGAGGAGTAAAAATTGACCCAAATAGAGTAGAGGTTATCAAAACTCTTTCTCTCCTAAGGTCTAAGAAATAAATTCAGTCCTTCTTAGGTAAGATAAACTTCTTCAGGACATTTATATCTAAGTTTGTTGAGTATTTCAAATTTATCACAGCCATGTTGAGAAAAGGGAATGAAGTAAAATGGACACCAGAAGCTAGGAGTTCTTTTGAACAAATAAAACAAGCTTTGGTTGATGCTCCTATTCTAATCAGTCCTGACTACTCAAAGGAATTTTTTTATTTTTTTTTGCATTAAATGATACATTAGTTGTTGTCCTTCTTCAAAAGAATTTAGATGGAATGGAGCATGCTATTTCCCTTTTCAGTAGGGCTTTGAGAGATGTTGAAGTCAGATTTGACATCATGCAGAAATAAGATTATGCTTTGGTCAAAGCCCTAAAATATTCCACCGTATATATTCTTCACTAAAAAATCATTGCTTATGTTCCTTCAATCTTTGTAAAATAAATTCTAATTTAGCCTGGTATAGATGGGAAAAGAAATAAGTGGATTGCTAATATTTTGGAGTTTGATATTGAGATGAAACCCACCAAGATAGTGAAAGGTCAAGGTTTAGCTAGATTGTTAACTAAATCAAATTGTAAGGCATTGGGAGTAAATTTGATGAATGCTAATTCTATAAATCAACAAACTAATATTCCTAATAACATCTTGCAAATCAACTCAAAATTGATAGAATGTAGTTGGTACAAGGACCTCATCTATTTATCGCAAAATTTGTAGCCTCCTATTGGACTTGAGAAGACCAAAGTGAGGGATTTGAAGCTTAAAGCAGTCAGGTATTGCATTGTTGATCATATTTTGTATTGGAAATATCCTGTAGGGTTTCTTTTAAGATGTTTGGATCTAGAGGAGACAAAACAAACTATGAGAGATTTTCATGAGAGTCTATGTGGAGGTCATTATTTTTGGAGGACTACAACATAGAAGATACTTAGAGCTGGGTACTTTTGGCATAGATTATTCATTGATGTATGTGAAAAGATAAAAACTTGTGACAAATGTTATAAATTCTCAGGAAAACAACAACTCAAATATTTTCCTCTGAAGCCCATAGTGGTATCTGGCCCTTTTCAGTAGTAGGGATTAAACTTCATTGGAGAAATTAATCCAGCCTCAAGTGCTCAGCGTCGTTGGATTTTGACTGCTATTGATTACTTCACCAAGTGGATAGAAGCCATTCCCACTAGAAATGAAACAGACAAAGTAGTTATTGGCTTCCTGGAAGACATTGTATCAAGGTTTGCTTGTCCTAACAAAATTGTTACTTATAATGCTGCAACTTTTAAAGTCGGGCCTTTGGTGAAGTTTTGTGAAAATTTTGGGATTCAGCTTATCCACTCTACTCCATATTACCCTTAGGGTAATGGCTTAGCATAATCCTCCAACACAATATTAGTGAAGATCATAAAAAAGTTGTTGGAGGATAATAAGAAGTCATGAGATTCAAAGATGAAGTTTTCCCTATGGGAAGATAGAGTAACCACCAAGAGGTCAATTGGTACCAATCAATTTCAGTTGGTTTATGGAACTAAAGTTGTTTTTCCTGCTCAATTATATTTACCTGTGGAAAATTTTCTTTAAGATAAAAAATGGGAACAGGATGAAATGATCAGAAGGATGCATTAACTTGTGGAAGTACAAAAAACCAAGGAACAACTTTTTGATAAAGCACAAAGCCATCAACAAAAAATCAAAGAAGATTTCGACAAGAAGGTGAAGAAGGAATATTTTCATCTTGGAGACCTGGTACTCAAATGGGATGCACAATTGTAAGATAAGGGAAAACATGGTAAATTTGAATCCCTTTGGGTTGGTCCTTTTAAAATTTATGAGGTTTTGCAAAACAATACTTTTAAGTTGCAGAATTTGGAAGATGTTGAATTTCCCGGTGGCCCAGTCAATGGGAATTTTCTAAAAATATAATTTTTCTAAAATCCATGAGTGGCTTCTTTTCATTGTAAATACCAGTCTTTAGTTAGTTTTATTTTCTTTCAACAATGATTCCTAGCCCAATCGATAAGGCACTGGAACTGCATATTCTTGGAGCCTCACGAAGATGTCTCCTCCTCCGTGGAGCAAGATGTTAGCACATAAGATGTGTACGGGTCAAAACACTTTGTTTTTTTCTTGTTTTAAGTCATAGGGTCTTTAAGTCTTAGGATTTGGGTTATATTTCATCTCATAACTCAAATTTTTGGTTTTTTCTATAAGCATAGTATTGTTTTAGTCTTGGTTTAGAGCCTTAGTATGATGGGATTATTCATTATCATAAGAATAAGGTTCCACATGGGTCACACTCTTGGTCTAAAACATCATCATCATGATATGTCTTGTCTCAAAGGTGTACACAAGTTTCCATTATGTCACTTTCCAACCGTTTAGATGTCAAGTCAGAGGTCAGATCTTTTTGCTTCCAATTCAATTAAAAGTTCGCAACATACTAAGAAGTACCCCATGCACTTATCTTTCATTATTGCAATTTGGAAATGTGTCAAGTGGAATTCCGTTGTCTTCAATGCTTTCATTCAGTTTGATTTTCAAAGATTATGTCAAGGAAAAAACTCTAACAGTTTCCTTGTAGCACGCTACTGGAATTTGAAATTGGCATTGTAGACTGGCGCTACGAACTGTCTAAAGAAGATTGTTCAATATTGGATGTCTTTTTCTAAGACCAACTCAGGTTCACAAAGCACCAGCCCAAATCTAGATATATCAGGTATTCCTTGATGATTTTCATGTTGGTTAAAGGTCAACAAAGGAATTAAAGTTGTTATGCAATTGGCACTATGAACTGTTAAATGTCCATGTTCTTCCAACTCTCAAAACCGTTGTTATGGTGCTATAAACCTTGCCCATTAGTCAAAATTGTTATCTTAGGGTCATCCTACATTTCTATTTTTCAAACAAGTCATTTTTTCCCACTGATATCTTTGCACTGTGAACTGCTTGTTTTAACCCTGCACCATAATTGCACATTGCAAACTGAAATCCTCTGTATTTGGATTGTCAAAACCCTTGTAATTTTGAAATCAGTCTAAGACCCATGTTTTAACCAGTTGTATGGGATCCCTCTCAGACATCAAAAGTATAGAAAATCCTTCATAAAAATGAGCTTTATTACGGTACAGGTTGGCACTGCAAACCCTCTTTTTTATAGAGTTTCATCTTTTTCCTGTTTGCAATTTTACTCAAGGTTCAATTGTTTTCCCTCTTATCATTCCTTTTTTTTTTTAAATTTTCTCCACTTTATACCACTGTTGTGTAGAATTTTTTAGTCAAGTGAACTCCATGCATACCAGCTCTGTTATCAAGACCTAAAATCCATGTTTACCTTATTTTTCACATAACAACTATCATAAGATCTTATATAAAAAAAAATTCAAACAATAATTATGGACAATCAACAAAACATAAAGACTCACAAGGGGGGAGAGATTTTGAGAATTGAACCATATGACATGCAACTCATCAACTCTGAACCATTATTTAGGGAAGCTCTCCAGAGGGTGGGTTGTCTCAATTTTTGTCAAAAGATATAGGGAGGACATCCTGAAGTGGCCAAAGAGTTTGCACTTAATTTTAATGGGAAAAAGACTAAGGTGGGGATCCTAGAGTTTGAAGTTTCTGAGCATTCTATCTATGTAGCTATAGAGATACCTGATTGTGGTGAGAAATGTTTTAAAGCCATGTCATTAAACTCTTATTTCTACAAAGAATTCCTTAAGCCTTAATATCAAGGAGACAACCTATCTAAAGGAGTTCCCATAAGTCACATGCTGGAATGTTTTGACAAGATGCTCATGGTCATCCAAAGGTACTTCACATGTGAAGGGAGGTTCAATATGGTATACCAATGCCACATCAGATTACTATTACACTTTACTAGAAAATAATCCATGAACCTTCCATTCTATCTTTTCAGGAGTATTGGTAAGATGTCAAACAGAGTCCAGGATAAGTCAAAGTAGGTAGATACTAGTTTTTTCTCTTTGGTCTAATCAATATGTTAGTAATGGAAAATTTAAATAAAACTAACACTCACTGGGAAAATTTCCTAACTACATCACATTTTTAGTTAGATATTTCTTCTACACTAGAGTCCAAAAGACAAACTCCTGCCTCTGTTGAGAGGATTGTGCATTCAGATTCAAGCAAGAAGAAGAGGGTGACTAGGAGTGATAAATATTTTGTGGTTATGTTGGCGGGCGAAATTGATTGATCGTCAAGTGGAAGAACAAGTCTGGTCTGGGGTTGTCTAAGTAACCCAGGTTGTTTGGTGTAACTTGTTCTGACGGGTTTAATGGCTCCATTAGCCAATATAAAGTCCTAAAATAAAGAGAAAGGGATAAATAACAAATGCTAAAAACTATATATTATACATACTCTAATATAACTATTGTAAATGTATTTAAGAAAAAATAAAACATAAAAATCTCACTTATGAACAACATTTAAAGGTTGCAAGTTTTACTGGAAATTTACGAAATCAATGTAAGAATACTTGCTTTTGAGAAGTAGATAAAGAAAGCACATTTGAATATTTTTTTGTCTTCTTTCTATAAATCTAACAAAACTTGAGTTAACTTAACTATGAAACACTAATGTACAAATAGTCAAAAGCTAATCTAAACTTTCTGGTTTCACTAATACATAAATGACGGAAATTAGAAACACAAAGAAGTTAACCTAATGTTAGTTCGTTAAATGTGTTTGTGCCTCTGTATAAATCAAGAGCATCAAACTACCACGCCTACGAGATAAATCTGCAATAGACTTATACTGAAACTGTTCTGAATAAATTCATAGAATGTATTGATAACTAAAGTTTAATAACAGAATAGGGAACACAAATTAATTTTTTGATCTTATGATCTCAAATTATTACAGTCAGATAAATATGAGTGGAACACATTCATTTCATTGTTCAACTAAACATCAAAGAGAAATCCTGATACTCAAATTGAAAAGATGATCACAGTGTCAATATCTGGAACAACAAAACATGAACGATATTTATTAAATGAACATCCTGAAACATAACATATCAGTGAGTCTAAAGCTACATGACATATTAATATACCAGGATTAAATAAAACAAAACAATAATGAAACACCATTTACAAAGGACTAAAGCCAAAGTTTTGTATGTTGTTCCATTAAGTCTTGAAAAATCATTCATCCATCTTTGGTTCCAGGCAAGATGCCTTTCATTTACAAAATAGAGAGTATTTAAAGAGTTTTTGAAATCTCAACTTCCTATCTCCTAGGATAGGATAAGATCCCATAAGATCAAAATATTACAAATATGGAGGGCCTACAACCACTGATAATCAAACTGTATCTTCAAATACTAATAAAAGTTTTTTCTTGCTATTTACAAAATGAACAGGAGGGAAATACTAATCATCTAAATCGAACATGTTCCACTTCATAAAACCAGCATCAAGATATATCACATCCTGAAAACGAAATAGGAACAAGTTAGATAATATACTAACAATTAATTACTAAATTTTATATAAAAATGACTTGGCTACATAATCGTGAGACTCTGTAGCCAGTCTTATATTGGCAAAAGAAATCTAATTTTAACCATATTTGATTCAAAAAATAGCATGACTGTAATAAAGGGGAAAAAATTGTTTTACCATTTAATCAATGACTAAACATGGATCAAGATAGCTCAGAATTGATTATGGCATTCACACTGTCTATATTCTTTATCACAATGTTGCATATCTTCTTAAGACGCTTGGCTTGTCTTTGTTCGTTTTCTCTAAGGTCATGATTTTATTTCATGAGTAATTCATTGTGGTTTATGAGATCTTTAATTATTGCTTGGATAATGGGGATATCATTATAGTATCGTTCAATCCAATGCAAGCAGACCTCACAATGCACAGAAGGAGCGATCTGTCAATGGAGCATATAGTTGGGTGTAAGAATATCAACACTACCTGTTGTCATCCCTTGACCAATATTAATACCAGTAAACCCCTTTCTACCCTCGAGACATGGTGGAATATTACTAACAAATTCGTATGGTTGAGGAGGATCTGATTTATGACAATCTGGGTCTTCTTCTGCGAGGAAAATTTCAATTTAGGGATCTAAGACCTCATTGATCTTGATCGGATCAATCAAGCTCAAATGAGGTTTAGATCAATTCCTTCAACTTCTCGAGATCAACTGACCAACCCTTTTATTTCGAAACCCTAATGCTACATGCTTCTGTTTTGACTGTTTGTGAGGTTTTTTGCTATCATTTTTTACAGTGACTTTAGGGCCAACAACTAATTCATGCACATGGGTTTCATTCAACCTGGAATCAACATCATCTTTCCCATGTAAAAACTGATTGATTATTACCTCGGCACGAGGGTTTTCCTTCAGATATTCTGGCCCATTACTTGAATAATCAAATTGTTCCCCTATCAGTGGTTCACCCAAAACAGGGGTTTCTATAGAAATGATTGTTGCAAATCCATTTCGGTTTAAGAACCCATCCCAGTCATCACCCAGGGTTGTCAAACGATGAACCAACAACATTTTAATTAAACCATGGTGAAAGAGACTAGAGTCGAGGCTCTATTTTTTATACCTCTTAGACATCTTGTACAGACTCCTCAACAAATAAAACAACACATTCAAATGAAAACCTATAAAGTTCATAAGAAACCATATATGGTAAAGAAATACTAGACCATAACGGACCTCATAGGTCACAAAATTTTTAAGAACTGACAAGAGACCATGCCATCTAACCTTAAGCAAAGAAACAAGAATACCTTTCTCACAACAATCAATCTTTCTGGAGGCCATGAAGAGGTCCTAGGGCACTTCTTTGATTTTTGAGTTCTTGAACAACTTATGACCAGTGGATGGAAGTCTTGTGGCTTCGTTGATAAACTCCTCAGTCACCTCGAAATGAATATCTCCAACTTTTTCCCTATACCCATCAAAATTTTGTGTGAATTCCTTAGCCACGTGAAGGTTATACCCTTCGAACCTTTTGATAAAGGTTTCCCAGCCCTGGCCTTTCAAATCCTCGATAGCATCATCATGAGACAACAACGCTTGAGATACATTCATCTCTATTCGGACAATAGGATTCATTAGAAATATGATTGGACCATAACAGGGGCGACTCAAGGTAGCTCTGGGTTATAATGGTAGGAGTAGGAGAAACTAATATGAGTGAATAAAATGGAAAGAAACCAAGAAAAACCCCTACACAATCATAGTATAAATATCAAGGTTTCGGTCATGAATTTTGAGCGCCCCTGGTAATGAAAATATTGAGTACAGAGCATAATAAAAACCCTCGACTCATAATGAAAATCCTATCAATTCATTCTTCTAGCCAAAGATCAAGTACAGGACACGATTCTGGTGCATTTAATTCCCATGTCTAGTAATGACTATAGTTGGTTTGCAAAGGGTTCAAATAAAACATGTTTATAATTCAAATGCAAAACAACATAAGTATCATATCAACATTCAAAGTAATCAAAGGGAAGTCATTCAAATGTTAAACATGGAGTAGATACAAGCACAATGACCCTTTTAAAAAGATTCTTTGAATAGGGATATAGTACGACATTAAGTTTCCATGTTTGATTCGTGCTTTTGGTCATGAATCAAACATGGAATAAAACAAACACGCAAATATTTAATCGATTAATGAATTACTATACTAATCTAGTCATCGTCTAAAAAGATAATTTTTACAAGACAAGGTGAAGGCAGCTATAGAAAGTATAGTTTCTCGTTTAAACAACAAAATCGTGTAGGGATGCTAACAATGGCGACTTACTGGGAGAAGAAGTTATCTCTGCATCACCAACGAGTTCATGTTAGGACTGATCAGAATGATTAAAAAATTAAAGAAAATTCAATAGTAAATCAAGTATCCCAATCAAACTCAAAACATCACACAGTCTGGCTTTAGATGTCTTTCTATCCAAATGCAATCTGGTGACAAGTTTAAATTACGAGAGAGACAATATTTAATCCAATGAATTCGATACTATTGACAGGGCCACTGCTGCCAGCAGGCATCCATAGCCTCGGCATGGATGTCAATTAACCCACTTTGATGCCACTACCCTCTCCAAGAATTATCAACTCAAGATGAAGGACATTTCAAGATTAATATCAAAATTTATACCTGATAATTTTCTTGGACCTGACATTGCTTCACTGCGAGCAAGCCTGTTCAGTACCCCGACGAAGTTGTCTTGGAATCATGCATGCATTTACCCACTGCCTGCAGACCTGTTCAGTATATCGGTGGGTTTATAGACACTTCCCACAACTCTCTAGAAGTTATTTATAATTTGACATAAATTTTATGATCTTCAGAAGAGAGGGGTGATGCTAAAAATTTCAGTTTCCGAAACAGTTGATATTTTGCAGTCTTAAATTTTTCGCTTGACAACCTTCATCGTGATCTGAATTTAGATTTCTGATAAGAATAAATTTTCAAGGACAGAAATGCATACTTGATTTGTTTTCTTTAAAAACAAGGACAACGTAAAGATATTTTAATGATGATTGTATCTTCTCATGATTATAAAGTGAGACCAGGAAGACTATTTTGAATAGGAAGTTACTTTTTCTAGTCTGAGTTTCAGCAATTTACAGCACTGATACTTTGAAATGACCTTGACTGTTGTTTTATGGTGAGACATTTTGGTTTCCTTTAATGAACCAAATGGTGACACAGAAATAAAT